>OY804577.1:94970876-95250876 GCA_963680875.1 Bathymodiolus brooksi | reverse complement strand
GTGGAAAGGGAAATTATTGAGTAACCTTTATATGGTACGCTCTTAGTCAAGAGTGGAAAGGTAAATTATTTAGTAACCTTTATATGGTACGCAACATAGTCAAAAGAGTGGAAAGGTATATTATTTAGTAACATTTATATGGTACACTACATAGTCAAAAGAGTGGAAAGGTATATTATTTAGTACCCTTTATATGGTACGCTCTTAGTCTAAAGAGTGGAAAGGTAAATTATTTTGTAACATTTATATGGTACGCTACATAGTCAAAAGAGTGGAAAGATATATTATTTAGTAACCTTTATATGGTACGCTCTTAGTCAAGAGTGGAAAGGTAAATTATTTAGTAACCTTTATATGGTACGCTACATAGTCAAAAGAGTGGAAAGGTAAATTATTTAGTAACCTTTATATGGTACGCTCTTAGTCAAGAGTGGAAAGGTAAATTATTTAGTAACCTTTATATGGTACGCTACATAGTCAAAAGAGTGGAAAGGTAAATTATTTAGTAACCTTTATATGGTACGCTCTTAGTCAAGAGTGGAAAGGTCAATTATTGAGTAACCTTTATATGGTACGCTCTTATTCAAAAGAGTGGAAAGATAAATTATTTAGTAACCTTTATATGGTACGCTACATAGTCAAAAGAGTGGAAAGGTAAATTATTTAGTAACCTTTATATGGTACGCTCTTAGTCAAAAGAGTGGAAAGGTAAATTATTTAGTAACCTTTATATGGTATGTTACATAGTCAAAAGAGTGGAAAGGTATATTATTTAGTAACCTTTCTATGGTACGTTACATAGTCAAAAGAGTGGAAAGGTAAATTATTTTGTAACCTTTATATGCTACGCTACATAGTCAAACGAGTGGAAAGGTATATTATTTAGAAACCTTTATATGCTACGCTACATAGTCAAACGAGTGGAAAGGTAAATTATTTAGTATCCTTTATATGGTACGCTACATAGTCAAAAGAGTGGAAAGGTAAATTATTTAGTAACCTTTATATGGTATGCTCTTAGTCAAGAGTGGAAAGGTAAATTATTTAGTAACCTTAATATGGTACGCTACATAGTCAAAAGAGTGGAAAGGTAAATTATTTAGTAACCTTTATATGGTACGTTCTTAATCAAAAGAGTGGAAAGGTAAATTATTTAGTAACCTTTATATGGTACGCTACATAGTCAAAAGAGTGGAAAGGTAAATTATTTAGTAACCTTTATATGGTACGCTACATAGTCAAAAGAGTGGAAAGGTAAATTATTTAGTAACCTTTATATGGTACGCTCTTAGTCAAAAGAGTGGAAAGGTATATTATTTAGTAACCTTTATATGGTACGCTCTTAGTCAAGAGTGGAAAGGTAAATTATTTAGTAACCTTTATATGGTACGCTACATAGTCAAAAGAGTGGAAAGGTAAATTATTTAGTAACCTTTATATGGTACGTTACATAGTCAAAAGAGTGGAAAGGTAAATTATTGAGTAACCTTTCTATGGTACGTTACATAGTCAAAAGAGTGGAAAGGTAATTTGTTTAACCTTTATATGGTACGCTACATAGTCAAACGAGTGGAAAGGTAAATTATTTAGTAACCTTTCTATGGTACGTTACATAGTCAAAAGAGTGGAAAGGTAAATTTGTTAACCTTTATATGGTACGCTACAGTCAAACAAGTGGAAAGGTAAATTATTTAGTAACCTTTATATGTTACGCTACATAGTCAAAAGAGTGGAAAGGTAAATTATTTAGTAACCTTTATATGGTACGCTACATAGTCAAAAGAGTGGAAAGGTAAATTATTGAGTAACCTTTATATGGTACGCTACATAGTCAAAAGAGTGGAAAGATAAATTATTTAGAAACCTTTATATGGTACGCTACATAGTCAAACGAGTGGAAAGGTAAATTATTTTGTAACCTTTATATGGTACACTACATAGTCAAGAGTGCAAAGGTAAATTATTTAGAAACCTTTATATGGTACGCTACATAGTCAAACGAGTGGAAAGTTAAATTATTTAGTAACCTTTATATGGTACGCTACATAGTCAAACGAGTAGAAAGGTAAATTATATAGAAACCTTTATATGTACGCTGCATAGTCAAACGAGTGGAAAGGTAAATTATTTAGTAACCTTTATATGGTACGCTCTTAGTCAAAAGAGTGGAAAGGTAAATTATTTAGTAACCTTTATATGGTACGCTACATAGTCAAAAGAGTGGAAAGGTAAATTATTTAGTAACCTTTATATGGTACGCTACATAGTCAAGAGTGCAAAGGTAAATTATTTAGAAATCTTCATATGGTACGCTACATAGTCAAACGAGTGGAAAGGTAAATTATTGAGTAACCTTTATATGGTACGCTACATAGCCAAAAGAGTGGAAAGGTAAATTATTTAGAAACCTTTATATGGTACTCTACATAGTGAAACGAGTGGAAAGGTAAATTATTTAGTAACCTTTATATGGTACGCTACATAGTCAAAAGAGTGGAAAGGTATATTATTTTGTAACCTTTATATGGTACGCTCTTAGTCAAGAGTGGAAAGGTAAATTATTTAGTAACCTTTATATGGTACGCTACATAGTCAAAAGAGTGGAAAGGTAAATTATTTAGTAACCTTTATATGGTACGCTCTTAGTCAAGAGTGGAAAGGTAAATTATTTAGTAACCTTTATATGGTACGCTACATAGTCAAAAGAGTGGAAAGGTAAATTATTTAGTAACCTTTATATGGTACGCTCTTAGTCAAGAGTGGAAAGGTAAATTATTTAGTAACCTTTATATGGTACGCTACATAGTCAAAAGAGTGGAAAGGTAAATTATTGAGTAACCTTTATATGGTACGCTCTTAATCAAAAGAGTGGAAAGATAAATTATTTAGTAACCTTTATATGGTACGCTACATAGTCAAAAGAGTGGAAAGGTAAATTATTTAGTAACCTTTATATGGTACGCTCTTAGTCAAAAGAGTGGAAAGGTAAATTATTTAGTAACCTTTATATGGTATTTTACATAGTCAAAAGAGTGGAAAGGTATATTATTTAGTAACCTTTCTATGGTATGTTACATAGTCAAAAGAGTGGAAAGGTAAATTATTTTGTAACCTTTATATGCTACGCTACATAGTCAAACGAGTGGAAAGGTAAATTATTTAGTAACATTTATATGGTACGCTACATAGTCAAAAGAGTGGAAAGGTATATTATTTAGTAACCTTTATATGATACGCTCTTAGTCATGAGTGGAAAGGTAAATTATTTAGTAACCTTTATATGGTACGCTACATAGTCAAAAGAGTGGAAAGGTATATTATTTAGTAACCTTTATATGGTACGCTCTTAGTCAAGAGTGGAAAGGTAAATTATTTAGTAACCTTTATATGGTACGCTACATAGTCAAAAGAGTGGAAAGGTAAATTATTTAGTAACCTTTATATGGTACGCTCTTAATCAAAAGATTGGAAAGGTAAATTATTTAGTAACCTTTATATGGTACGCTACATAGTCAAAAGAGTGGAAAGGTAAATTATTTAGTAACCTTTATATGGTACGTTACATAGTCAAAAGAGTGGAAAGGTAAATTATTTAGTAACCTTTCTATGGTACGTTACATAGTCAAAAGAGTGGAAAGGTAAATTGTTTAACCTTTATATGGTACGCTACATAGTCAAACGAGTGGAAAGGTAAATTATTTAGTAGCCAATCTATGGTACGTTACATAGTCAAAAGAGTGGAAAGGTAAATTTTTTAACCTTTATATGGTACGCTACAGTCAAACAAGTGGAAAGGTAAATTATTTAGTAACCTTTATATGTTACGCTACATAGTCAAACGAGTGGAAAGGTAAATTATTTAGTAACCTTTATATGGTACGCTACATAGTCAAAAGAGTGGAAAGGTAAATTATTGAGTAACCTTTATATGGTACGCTACATAGTCAAAAGAGTGGAAAGATAAATTATTTAGAAACCTTTATATGGTACGCTACATAGTCAAACGAGTGGAAAGGTAAATTATTTTGTAACCTTTATATAGTACACTACATAGTCAAGAGTGCAAAGGTAAATTATTTAGAAACCTTTATATGGTACGCTACATAGTCAAACGAGTGGAAAGGTAAATTATTTAGTAACCTTTATATGGTACGCTACATAGTCAAACGAGTAGAAAGGTAAATTATATAGAAACCTTTATATGTACGCTACATAGTCAAACGAGTGGAAAGGTAAATTATTTTGTAACCTTTATATGGTACGCTCTTAGTCAAAAGAGTGGAAAGGTAAATTATTTAGTAACCTTTATATGGTACGCTACATAGTCAAAAGAGTGGATAGGTATATTATATAGTAACCTTTATATGGTACGCTCTTAGTCAAGAGTGGAAAGGTAAATTATTTAGTAACCATTATATGGTACGCTACATAGTCAAGAGTGCAAAGGTAAATTATTTAGAAATCTTCATATGGTACGCTACATAGTCAAAAGAGTGGAAAGGTCAATTATTGAGTAACCTTTATATGGTACGCTACATAGCCAAAAGAGTGGAAAGGTAAATTATTTAGAAACCTTTATATGGTACGCTACATAGTCAAAAGAGTGGAAAGGTATATTATTTAGTAACCTTTATATGGTACGCTCTTAGTCAAGAGTGGAAAGGTAAATTATTTAGTAACCTTTATATGGTACGCTACATAGTCAAAAGAGTGGAAAGGTATATTATTTAGTAACCTTTATATGGTACGCTCTTAGTCAAGAGTGGAAAGGTAATTATTTAGTAACCTTTATATGGTACGCTACATAGTCAAAAGAGTGGAAAGGTAAATTATTTAGTAACCTTTATATGGTACGCTACATAGTCAAAAGAGTGGAAAGGTAAATTATTTAGTAACCTTTATATGGTACGCTCTTAGTCAAGAGTGGAAAGGTAAATTATTTAGTAACCTTTATATGGTACGCTACATAGTCAAAAGAGTGGAAAGGTCAATTATTGAGTAACCTTAATATGGTACGCTACATAGCCAAAAGAGTGGAAAGGTAAATTATTTAGAAACCTTTATATGGTACGCTACATAGTCAAAAGAGTGGAAAGGTATATTATTTAGTAACCTTTATATGGTACGCTCTTAGTCAAGAGTGGAAAGGTAAATTATTTAGTAACCTTTATATGGTACGCTACATAGTCAAAAGAGTGGAAAGGTATATTATTTAGTAACCTTTATATGGTACGCTCTTAGTCAAGAGTGGAAAGGTAAATTATTTAGTAACCTTTATATGGTACGCTACATAGTCAAAAGAGTGGAAAGGTAAATTATTTAGTAACCTTTATATGGTACGCTACATAGTCAAAAGAGTGGAAAGGTAAATTATTTAGTAACCTTTATATGGTACGCTCTTAGTCAAGAGTGGAAAGGTAAATTATTTAGTAACCTTTATATGGTACGCTACATAGTCAAAAGAGTGGAAAGGTAAATTATTTAGTAACCTTTATATGGTACGCTCTTATTCAAAAGAGTGGAAAGATAAATTATTTAGTAACCTTTATATGGTACGCTACATAGTCAAAAGAGTGGAAAGGTAAATTATTTAGTAACCTTTATATGGTACGCTCTTAGTCAAAAGAGTGGAAAGGTAAATTATTTAGTAACCTTTATATGGTATGTTACATAGTCAAAAGAGTGGAAAGGTATATTATTTAGTAACCTTTCTATGGTACGTTACATAGTCAAAAGAGTGGAAAGGTAAATTATTTTGTAACCTTTATATGCTACGCTACATAGTCAAACGAGTGGAAAGGTATATTATTTAGAAACCTTTATATGCTACGCTACATAGTCAAACGAGTGGAAAGGTAAATTATTTAGTATCCTTTATATGGTACGCTACATAGTCAAAAGAGTGGAAAGGTAAATTATTTAGTAACCTTTATATGGTATGCTCTTAGTCAAGAGTGGAAAGGTAAATTATTTAGTAACCTTAATATGGTACGCTACATAGTCAAAAGAGTGGAAAGGTAAATTATTTAGTAACCTTTATATGGTACGTTCTTAATCAAAAGAGTGGAAAGGTAAATTATTTAGTAACCTTTATATGGTACGCTACATAGTCAAAAGACTGGAAAGGTAAATTATTTAGTAACCTTTATATGGTACGCTACATAGTCAAAAGAGTGGAAAGGTAAATTATTTAGTAACCTTTATATGGTACGCTCTTAGTCAAAAGAGTGGAAAGGTATATTATTTAGTAACCTTTATATGGTACGCTCTTAGTCAAGAGTGGAAAGGTAAATTATTTAGTAACCTTTATATGGTACGCTACATAGTCAAAAGAGTGGAAAGGTAAATTATTTAGTAACCTTTATATGGTACGTTACATAGTCAAAAGAGTGGAAAGGTAAATTATTGAGTAACCTTTCTATGGTACGTTACATAGTCAAAAGAGTGGAAAGGTAATTTGTTTAACCTTTATATGGTACGCTACATAGTCAAACGAGTGGAAAGGTAAATTATTTAGTAACCTTTCTATGGTACGTTACATAGTCAAAAGAGTGGAAAGGTAAATTTGTTAACCTTTATATGGTACGCTACAGTCAAACAAGTGGAAAGGTAAATTATTTAGTAACCTTTATATGTTACGCTACATAGTCAAAAGAGTGGAAAGGTAAATTATTTAGTAACCTTTATATGGTACGCTACATAGTCAAAAGGGTGGAAAGGTAAATTATTGAGTAACCTTTATATGGTACGCTACATAGTCAAAAGAGTGGAAAGATAAATTATTTAGAAACCTTTATATGGTACGCTACATAGTCAAACGAGTGGAAAGGTAAATTATTTTGTAACCTTTATATGGTACACTACATAGTCAAGAGTGCAAAGGTAAATTATTTAGAAACCTTTATATGGTACGCTACATAGTCAAACGAGTGGAAAGTTAAATTATTTAGTAACCTTTATATGGTACGCTACATAGTCAAACGAGTAGAAAGGTAAATTATATAGAAACCTTTATATGTACGCTGCATAGTCAAACGAGTGGAAAGGTAAATTATTTAGTAACCTTTATATGGTACGCTCTTAGTCAAAAGAGTGGAAAGGTAAATTATTTAGTAACCTTTATATGGTACGCTACATAGTCAAAAGAGTGGAAAGGTAAATTATTTAGTAACCTTTATATGATACGCTACATAGTCAAGAGTGCAAAGGTAAATTATTTAGAAATCTTCATATGGTACGCTACATAGTCAAACGAGTGGAAAGGTAAATTATTGAGTAACCTTTATATGGTACGCTACATAGCCAAAAGAGTGGAAAGGTAAATTATTTAGAAACCTTTATATGGTACTCTACATAGTGAAACGAGTGGAAAGGTAAATTATTTAGTAACCTTTATATGGTACGCTACATAGTCAAAAGAGTGGAAAGGTATATTATTTTGTAACCTTTATATGGTACGCTCTTAGTCAAGAGTGGAAAGGTAAATTATTTAGTAACCTTTATATGGTACGCTACATAGTCAAAAGAGTGGAAAGGTAAATTATTTAGTAACCTTTATATGGTACGCTCTTAGTCAAGAGTGGAAAGGTAAATTATTTAGTAACCTTTATATGGTACGCTACATAGTCAAAAGAGTGGAAAGGTAAATTATTTAGTAACCTATATATGGTACGCTCTTAGTCAAGAGTGGAAAGGTAAATTATTTAGTAACCTTTATATGGTACGCTACATAGTCAAAAGAGTGGAAAGGTAAATTATTGAGTAACCTTTATATGGTACGCTCTTAATCAAAAGAGTGGAAAGATAAATTATTTAGTAACCTTTATATGGTACGCTACATAGTCAAAAGAGTGGAAAGGTAAATTATTTAGTAACCTTTATATGGTACGCTCTTAGTCAAAAGAGTGGAAAGGTAAATTATTTAGTAACCTTTATATGGTATTTTACATAGTCAAAAGAGTGGAAAGGTATATTATTTAGTAACCTTTCTATGGTATGTTACATAGTCAAAAGAGTGGAAAGGTAAATTATTTTGTAACCTTTATATGGTACGCTACATAGTCAAACGAGTGGAAAGGTAAATTATTTAGTAACCTTTATATGGTACGCTACATAGTCAAAAGAGTGGAAAGGTATATTATTTAGTAACCTTTATATGATACGCTCTTAGTCATGAGTGGAAAGGTAAATTATTTAGTAACCTTTATATGGTACGCTACATAGTCAAAAGAGTGGAAAGGTATATTATTTAGTAACCTTTATATGGTACGCTCTTAGTCAAGAGTGGAAAGGTAAATTATTTAGTAACCTTTATATGGTACGCTACATAGTCAAAAGAGTGGAAAGGTAAATTATTTAGTAACCTTTATATGGTACGCTCTTAATCAAAAGATTGGAAAGGTAAATTATTTAGTAACCTTTATATGGTACGCTACATAGTCAAAAGAGTGGAAAGGTAAATTATTTAGTAACCTTTATATGGTACGTTACATAGTCAAAAGAGTGGAAAGGTAAATTATTTAGTAACCTTTCTATGGTACGTTACATAGTCAAAAGAGTGGAAAGGTAAATTGTTTAACCTTTATATGGTACGCTACATAGTCAAACGAGTGGAAAGGTAAATTATTTAGTAGCCAATCTATGGTACGTTACATAGTCAAAAGAGTGGAAAGGTAAATTTTTTAACCTTTATATGGTACGCTACAGTCAAACAAGTGGAAAGGTAAATTATTTAGTAACCTTTATATGTTACGCTACATAGTCAAACGAGTGGAAAGGTAAATTATTTAGTAACCTTTATATGGTACGCTACATAGTCAAAAGAGTGGAAAGGTAAATTATTGAGTAACCTTTATATGGTACGCTACATAGTCAAAAGAGTGGAAAGATAAATTATTTAGAAACCTTTATATGGTACGCTACATAGTCAAACGAGTGGAAAGGTAAATTATTTTGTAACCTTTATATAGTACACTACATAGTCAAGAGTGCAAAGGTAAATTATTTAGAAACCTTTATATGGTACGCTACATAGTCAAACGAGTGGAAAGGTAAATTATTTAGTAACCTTTATATGGTACGCTACATAGTCAAACGAGTAGAAAGGTAAATTATATAGAAACCTTTATATGTACGCTACATAGTCAAACGAGTGGAAAGGTAAATTATTTTGTAACCTTTATATGGTACGCTCTTAGTCAAGAGTGGAAAGGTAAATTATTTAGTAACCATTATATGGTACGCTACATAGTCAAGAGTGCAAAGGTAAATTATTTAGAAATCTTCATATGGTACGCTACATAGTCGAAAGAGTGGAAAGGTCAATTATTGAGTAACCTTTATATGGTACGCTACATAGCCAAAAGAGTGGAAAGGTAAATTATTTAGAAACCTTTATATGGTACGCTACATAGTCAAAAGAGTGGAAAGGTATATTATTTAGTAACCTTTATATGGTACGCTCTTAGTCAAGAGTGGAAAGGTAAATTATTTAGTAACCTTTATATGGTACGCTACATAGTCAAAAGAGTGGAAAGGTATATTATTTAGTAACCTTTATATGGTACGCTCTTAGTCAAGAGTGGAAAGGTAATTATTTAGTAACCTTTATATGGTACGCTACATAGTCAAAAGAGTGGAAAGGTAAATTATTTAGTAACCTTTATATGGTACGCTACATAGTCAAAAGAGTGGAAAGGTAAATTATTTAGTAACCTTTATATGGTACGCTCTTAGTCAAGAGTGGAAAGGTAAATTATTTAGTAACCTTTATATGGTACGCTACATAGTCAAAAGAGTGGAAAGGTCAATTATTGAGTAACCTTAATATGGTACGCTACATAGCCAAAAGAGTGGAAAGGTAAATTATTTAGAAACCTTTATATGGTACGCTACATAGTCAAAAGAGTGGAAAGGTATATTATTTAGTAACCTTTATATGGTACGCTCTTAGTCAAGAGTGGAAAGGTACATTATTTAGTAACCTTTATATGGTACGCTACATAGTCAAAAGAGTGGAAAGGTATATTATTTAGTAACCTTTATATGGTACGCTCTTAGTCAAGAGTGGAAAGGTAAATTATTTTGTAACCTTTATATGGTACGCTACATAGTCAAAAGAGTGGAAAGGTAAATTATTTAGTAACCTTTATATGGTACGCTACATAGTCAAAAGAGTGGAAAGGTAAATTATTTGTAACCTTTATATGGTACGCTCTTAGTCAAGAGTGGAAAGGTAAATTATTTAGTAACCTTTATATGGTACGCTACATAGTCAAAAGAGTGGAAAGGTAAATTATTTAGTAACCTTTATATGGTACGCTCTTAGTCAAGAGTGGAAAGGTAAATTATTTAGTAACCTTTATATGGTACGCTACATAGTCAAAAGAGTGGAAAGGTAAATTATTTAGTAACCTTTATATGGTACGCTCTTAATCAAAAGAGTGGAAAGATAAATTATTTAGTAACCTTTATATGGTACGCTACATAGTCAAAAGAGTGGAAAGGTAAATTATTTAGTAACCTTTATATGGTACGCTCTTAGTCAAAAGAGTGGAAAGGTAAATTATTTAGTAACCTTTATATGGTATGTTACATAGTCAAAAGAGTGGAAAGGTATATTATTTAGTAACCTTTCTATTGTACGTTACATAGTCAAAAGAGTGGAAAGGTAAATTATTTTGTAACCTTTATATGCTACGCTACATAGTCAAACGAGTGGAAAGGTAAATTATTTAGAAACCTTTATATGCTACGCTACATAGTCAAACGAGTGGAAAGGTAAATTATTTAGTATCCTTTATATGGTATGCTACATAGTCAAACGAGTGGAAAGGTAAATCATTTAGTAACCTTTATATGGTACGCTACATAGTTAAACGAGTGGAAAGGTAAATTATTTAGTAACCTTTAAATGGTACGCTACAGACAAAAAAGTGGAAAGTTAAATTATTTAGTAACCTTTATATGGTACGCTCTTAGTCAAGAGTGGAAAGGTAATGTGTAGTGTGAGGGTTTAACGTCCGGCTCACCTGTTAAGGTATTGCAGACATAATTTTCTTTTTCTTGCTTGCCTTTCGCATGCTGTTTTTTCCCCGTTGTTGTGTGGGTGTTGGTGGTCTTTCACCAGGGTCTGTTTCAGATGTATAATCAGGGTAGCGATCTAGTAACGTTGGGTCGTCCGGGTCGAATGACGCTGAAAAGGACACCGATCCGTCTCTAAATAGTGTTTTGTATGCGAGTTTGTCTCTGTTGTACGGGCTTCGTACGGCTGTATATGTTTTCCATGGCGTCTGGTTTTCTTCCTCATCGGCAATGTATTTTGTAGGCGTTAGTTGCCTGCCAGTGAAATTACTAATTGTCTGGGTCGATCGCTCCCTTACTTGAGTTGTTGGGTTGTGGAGGGCTTGTTCGTCGCTGTGCGTCTCAGTTTGTGTGCTTTCGTCGGTTATTGGAATTTTGTCATCTGTTTGTGTTTCAACACAAGTTTTAGTGTCTACAACGGCTTCGTACCTTTTCGCCTTCCACTGGCTGATGCGTAGAGCGTTTCTTTTCCTGGTGGAAGGAGAGAGGTGTTTCTTATTCTGGGCCTGGCTGGTAGCTATCCCTGTTTTGTCAACGGGTTTTCCAGCCTTGATCCATACCAGCTTGACAGATACAGCGGTGGAATTAACTTGTAAGTCCCAAGTTAATTTCTGTCCTTCTATCCCTGCGTGTTGTAGAAGTTGAACCAGTTGGAAAGGTAAATTATTTAGTAACCTTTATATGGTACGCTACATAGTCAAAAGAGTGGAAAGGTAAATTATTTAGTAACCTTTATATGGTACGCTCTTAGTCAAGAGTGGAAAGGTAAATTATTTAGTAACCTTTATATGGTACGCTACATAGTCAAAAGAGTGGAAAGGTATATTATTTAGTAACCTTTATATGGTACGCTACATAGTCAAACGAGTGGAAAGGTAAATTATTTAGTAACCTTTATATGGTACGCTACATAGTCAAACGAGTGGAAAGGTAAATTATATAGAAACCTTTATATGTACGCTACATAGTCAAACGAGTGGAAAGGTAAATTATTTAGTAACCTTTATATGGTATGCTACATAGTCAAACGAGTGGAAAGGTAAATTATTTAGTAACCTTTATATGGTACGCTACATAGTCAAACGAGTGGAAAGGTAAATCATTTAGTAACCTTTATATGGTACGCTATATAGTCAAACGAGTGGAAAGATAAATTATTTAGTAACCTTTAAATGGTACCCTACAGTCAAACAAGTGGAAATGTAAATTATTTAGTAACCTTTATATGGTACGCTACATAGTCAAAAGAGTGGAAAGGGAAATTATTTAGTAACCTTTATATGGTACGCTACATAGTCAAACGAGTGGAAAGGTAAATTATTTTGTAACCTTTATATGGTACGCTACATAGTCAAAAGAGTGGAAAGGTATATTATTTAGTAACCTTTATATGGTACGCTCTTAATCAAAAGAGTGGAAAGGTAAATTATTTAGTAACCTTTATATGGTATGCTACATAGTCAAAAGAGTGGAAAGGTATATTATTTAGTAACCTTTATATGTTACGCTACATAGTCAAACGAGTGGAAAGGTAAATTATTTAGTAACTTATATATGGTACGCTACATAGTCAAAACAGTGGAAAGGTAAATTATTGAGTAACCTTTATATGGTACGCTACATAGTCAAGAGTGGAAAGGTAAATTATTTAGAAACCTTTACATGGTACGCTACATAGTCAAACGAGTGGAAAGGTAAATTATTTTGTAACCTTTATATGGTACACTACATAGTCAAGAGTGGAAAGGTAAATTATTTAGTAACCTTTATATGGTACGCTACATAGTCAAACGAGTGGAAAGGTAAATTATTTAGTAACCTTTATATGGTACGCTACATAGTCAAACGAGTGGAAAGGTAAATTATTTAGAAACCTTTATATGGTACGCTACATAGTCAAACGAGTGGAAAGGTAAATTATTTAGTAACCTTTATATGGTATGCTACATAGTCAAACGAGTGGAAAGGTAAATTATTTAGTAACATTTATATGGTACGCTACATAGTCAAACGAGTGGAAAGGTAAATCATTTAGTAACCTTTATATGGTACGCTACATAGTCAAACGAGTGGAAAGGTAAATTATTTAGTAACCTTTATATGGTACGCTACATAGTCAAAAGAGTGGAAAGGTAAATTATTTCGTAACCTTTATATGGTACGCTACATAGTCAAACGAGTGAAAAGGTAAATTATTTTGAAACCTTTATATGGTATGCTATATAGTCAAAAGAGTGTAAAGGTAAATTATTTAGTAACCTTTATATGGTAGGCTACATAGACAAATGAGTGGAAAGGTAAATTATTTTGTAACCTTTATATGGTACGCTACATAGTCAAACGAGTGGAAAGGTAAATCATTTAGTAACCTTTATATGGTACGCTACATAGTCAAACGAGTGGAAAGGGAAATTATTTAGTAACCTTTATATGGTACGCTCTTAGTCAAGAGTGGAAAGGTATATTATTTAGTAACCTTTATATGGTACGCTACATAGTCAAAAAAGTGGAAAGGTAAATTATTTAGTAACCTTTATATGGTACGCTACATAGTCAAAAGAGTGGAAAGGTATATTATTTAGTAACCTTTATATGGTACGCTCTTAATCAAAAGAGTGGAAAGGTAAATTATTTAGTAACCTTTATATGGTATGCTACATAGTCAAAAGAGTGGAAAGGTATATTATTTAGTAACCTTTATATGTTACGCTACATAGTCAAACGAGTGGAAAGGTAAATTATTTAGTAACTTTTATATGGTACGCTACATAGTCAAAACAGTGGAAAGGTAAATTATTGAGTAACCTTTATATGGTACACTACATAGTCAAGAGTGGAAAGGTAAATTATTTAGAAACCTTTATATGGTACGCTACATAGTCAAACGAGTGGAAAGGTAAATTATTTAGTAACCTTTATATGGTACGCTACATAGTCAAACGAGTGGAAAGGTAAATTATTTAGAAACCTTTATATGGTACGCTACATAGTCAAACGAGTGGAAAGGTAAATTATTTAGTAACCTTTATATGGTATGCTACATAGTCAGACGAGTGGAAAGGTAAATTATTTGTAACCTTTATATGGTACGCTACATAGTCAAACGAGTGGAAAGGTAAATCATTTAGTAACCTTTATATGGTACGCTATATAGTCAAACGAGTGGAAAGGTAAATTATTTAGTAACCTTTAAATGGTACCCTACAGTCAAACAAGTGGAAATGTAAATTATTTAGTAACCTTTATATGGTACGCTACATAGTCAAAAGAGTGGAAAGGGAAATTATTTAGTAACCTTTATATGGTACGCTCTTAGTCAAGAGTGGAAAGGTAAATTATTTAGTAACCTTTATATGGTACGCTACATAGTCAAAAAAGTGGAAAGGTAAATTATTTAGTAACCTTTATATGGTACGCTACATAGTCAAAAGAGTGGAAAGGTATATTATTTAGTAACCTTTATATGTTACGCTACATAGTCAAACGAGTGGAAAGGTAAATTATTTAGTAACTTATATATGGTACGCTACATAGTCAAAACAGTGGAAAGGTAAATTATTGAGTAACCTTTATATGGTACGCTACATAGTCAAGAGTGGAAAGGTAAATTATTTAGAAACCTTTACATGGTACGCTACATAGTCAAACGAGTGGAAAGGTAAATTATTTTGTAACCTTTATATGGTATGCTACATAGTCAAAAGAGTGGAAAGGTATATTATTTAGTAACCTTTATATGTTACGCTACATAGTCAAACGAGTGGAAAGGTAAATTATTTAGTAACTTATATATGGTACGCTACATAGTCAAAACAGTGGAAAGGTAAATTATTGAGTAACCTTTATATGGTACGCTACATAGTCAAGAGTGGAAAGGTAAATTATTTAGAAACCTTTACATGGTACGCTACATAGTCAAACGAGTGGAAAGGTAAATTATTTTGTAACCTTTATATGGTACACTACATAGTCAAGAGTGGAAAGGTAAATTATTTAGAAACCTTTATATGGTACGCTACATAGTCAAACGAGTGGAAAGGTAAATTATTTAGTAACCTTTATATGGTACGCTACATAGTCAAACGAGTGGAAAGGTAAATTATTTAGAAACCTTTATATGGTACGCTACATAGTCAAACGAGTGGAAAGGTAAATTATTTAGTAACCTTTATATGGTATGCTACATAGTCAAACGAGTGGAAAGGTAAATTATTTAGTAACATTTATATGGTACGCTACATAGTCAAACGAGTGGAAAGGTAAATCATTTAGTAACCTTTATATGGTACGCTACATAGTCAAACGAGTGGAAAGGTAAATTATTTAGTAACCTTTATATGGTACGCTACATAGTCAAACGAGTGAAAAGGTAAATTATTTTGAAACCTTTATATGGTATGCTACATAGTCAAAAGAGTGTAAAGGTAAATTATTTAGTAACCTTTATATGGTATGCTACATAGACAAATGAGTGGAAAGGTAAATTATTTTGTAACCTTTATATGGTACGCTACATAGTCAAACGAGTGGAAAGGTAAATCATTTAGTAACCTTTATATGGTACACTACATAGTCAAACGAGTGGAAAGGGAAATTATTTAGTAACCTTTATATGGTACGCTCTTAGTCAAGAGTGGAAAGGTATATTATTTAGTAACCTTTATATGGTACGCTACATAGTCAAAAAAGTGGAAAGGTAAATTATTTAGTAACCTTTATATGGTACGCTACATAGTCAAAAGAGTGGAAAGGTATATTATTTAGTAACCTTTATATGGTACGCTCTTAATCAAAAGAGTGGAAAGGTAAATTATTTAGTAACCTTTATATGGTATGCTACATAGTCAAAAGAGTGGAAAGGTATATTATTTAGTAACCTTTATATGTTACGCTACATAGTCAAACGAGGGGAAAGGTAAATTATTTAGTAACTTTTATATGGTACGCTACATAGTCAAAACAGTGGAAAGGTAAATTATTGAGTAACCTTTATATGGTACGCTACATAGTCAAGAGTGGAAAGGTAAATTATTTAGAAACCTTTACATGGTACGCTACATAGTCAAACGAGTGGAAAGGTAAATTATTTTGTAACCTTTATATGGTACACTACATAGTCAAGAGTGGAAAGGTAAATTATTTAGAAACCTTTATATGGTACGCTACATAGTCAAACGAGTGGAAAGGTAAATTATTTAGTAACCTTTATATGGTACGCTACATAGTCAAACGAGTGGAAAGGTAAATTATTTAGAAACCTTTATATGGTACGCTACATAGTCAAACGAGTGGAAAGGTAAATTATTTAGTAACCTTTATATGGTATGCTACATAGTCAAACGAGTGGAAAGGTAAATTATTTAGTAACATTTATATGGTACGCTACATAGTCAAACGAGTGGAAAGGTAAATCACTTAGTAACCTTTATATGGTACGCTACATAGTCAAACGAGTGGAAAGGTAAATTATTTAGTAACCTTTAAATGGTACCCTACAGTCAAACAAGTGGAAAGGTAAATTATTTAGTAACCTCTATATGGTACGCTACATAGTCAAAAGAGTGGAAAGGTAAATTATTTCGTAACCTTTATATGGTACGCTACATAGTCAAACGAGTGAAAAGGTAAATTATTTTGAAACCTTTATATGGTATGCTACATAGTCAAAAGAGTGTAAAGGTAAATTATTTCGTAACCTTTATATGGTATGCTACATAGACAAACGAGTGGAAAGTTAATTATTTTGTAACCTTTATATGGTACGCTACATAGTCAAACGAGTGGAAAGGTAAATCATTTAGTAACCTTTATATGGTACGCTACATAGTCAAACGAGTGGAAAGGTAAATTATTTAGTAACCTTTAAATGGTACGCTACAGTCAAACAAGTGGAAAGGTAAATTATTTAGTAACCTTTATATGGTACGCTACATAGTCAAAAGAGTGGAAAGGTAAATTATTTAGTAACCTTTATATGGTACGCTCTTAGTCAAGAGTGGAAAGGTAAATTATTTAGTAACCTTTATATGGTACGCTACATAGTCAAAAGAGTGGAAAGGTAAATTATTTAGTAACCTTTATATGGTACGCTACATAGTCAAAAGAGTGGAAAGTTATATTATTTAGTAACCTTTATATGGTACGATCTTAGTCAAAAGAGTGGAAAGGTAAATTATTTAGTAACCTTTATATGGTATGCTACATAGTCAAAAGAGTGGAAAGGTATATTATTTAGTAACCTTTATATGATACGCTCTTAGTCAAGAGTGGAAAGGTAAATTATTTAGTAACCTTTATATGGTACGCTACATAGTCAAAAGAGTGGAAAGCTAAATTATTTAGTAACCTTTATATGGTACGCTCTTAGTCAAGAGTGGAAAGGTAAATTATTTAGTAACCATTATATGGTACGCTACATAGTCAAAAGAGTGGAAAGGTAAATTATTTAGTAACCTTTATATGGTACGCTCTTAATCAAAAGAGTGGAAAGGTAAATTATTTAGTAACCTTTATATGGTACGCTACATAGTCAAAAGAGTGGAAAGGTAAATTATTTAGTAACCTTTATATGGTACGCTCTTAGTCAAAAGAGTGGAAAGGTATATTATTTAGTAACCTTTCTATGGTACGTTACATAGTCAAAAGAGTGGAAAGGTAAATTATTTTGTAACCTTTATATGGTACGCTACATAGTCAAACGAGTGGAAAGGTAACTTATTTAGTAACCTTTATATGGTACGCTACAGTGAAACAAGTGGAAAGGTAAATTATTTAGTAACCTTTATATGGTACGCTACATAGTCAAAAGAGTGGAAAGGTAAATTATTTAGTAACCTTTATATGGTACGCTCTTAGTCAAGAGTGGAAAGGTAAATTATTTAGTAACCTTTATATGGTACGCTACATAGTCAAAAGAGTGGAAAGGTAAATTATTTAGTAACCTTTATATGATACGCTACATAGTCAAAAGAGTGGAAAGGTATATTATTTAGTAACCTTTATATGGTACGCTCTTAGTCAAAAGAGTGGAAAGGTAAATTATTTAGTAACCTTTATATGGTACGCTACATAGTCAAAAGAGTGGAAAGGTACATTATTTAGTAACCTTTATGTGGTACGCTCTTAGTCAAGAGTGGAAAGGTAAATTATTTAGTAACCTTTATATGGTACGTTACATAGTCAAAAGAGTGGAAAGGTATATTATTTAGTAACCTTTCTATGGTACGTTACATAGTCAAAAGAGTGGAAAGGTAAATTATTTAGTAACCTTTATATGGTACGCTACATAGTCAAAAGAGTGGAAAGGTAAATTATTTAGTAACCTTTATATGGTACGCTCTTAGTCAAGAGTGGAAAGGTAAATTATTTAGTAACCATTATATGGTACGCTACATAGTCAAAAGAATGGAAAGGTAAATTATTTAGTAACCTTTATATGGTACGCTCTTAATCAAAAGAGTGGAAAGGTAAATTATTTAGTAACCTTTATATGGTACGCTACATAGTCAAACGAGTGGAAAGGTAAATTATTTAGAAACCTTTATATGGTACGCTACATAGTCAAACGAGTGGAAAGGTAAATTATTTAGTAACCTTTATATGGTATGCTACATAGTCAAACGAGTGGAAAGGTAAATTATTTAGTAACATTTATATGGTACGCTACATAGTCAAAAGAGTGGAAAGGTAAATTATTTCGTAACCTTTATATGGTACGCTACATAGTCAAACGAGTGAAAAGGTAAATTATTTTGAAACCTTTATATGGTATGCTACATAGTCAAAAGAGTGTAAAGGTAAATTATTTAGTAACCTTTATATGGTATGCTACATAGACAAACGAGTGGAAAGGTAAATTATTTTGTAACCTTTATATGGTACGCTACATAGTCAAACGAGTGGAAAGGTAAATCATTTAGTAACCTTTATATGGTACACTACATAGTCAAACGAGTGGAAAGGGAAATTATTTAGTAACCTTTATATGGTACGCTCTTAGTCAAGAGTGGAAAGGTATATTATTTAGTAACCTTTATATGGTACGCTACATAGTCAAAAAAGTGGAAAGGTAAATTATTTAGTAACCTTTATATGGTACGCTACATAGTCAAAAGAGTGGAAAGGTATATTATTTAGTAACCTTTATATGGTACGCTCTTAATCAAAAGAGTGGAAAGGTAAATTATTTAGTAACCTTTATATGGTATGCTACATAGTCAAAAGAGTGGAAAGGTATATTATTTAGTAACCTTTATATGTTACGCTACATAGTCAAACGAGTGGAAAGGTAAATTATTTAGTAACTTTTATATGGTACGCTACATAGTCAAAACAGTGGAAAGGTAAATTATTGAGTAACCTTTATATGGTACGCTACATAGTCAAGAGTGGAAAGGTAAATTATTTAGAAACCTTTACATGGTACGCTACATAGTCAAACGAGTGGAAAGGTAAATTATTTTGTAACCTTTATATGGTACACTACATAGTCAAGAGTGGAAAGGTAAATTATTTAGAAACCTTTATATGGTACGCTACATAGTCAAACGAGTGGAAAGGTAAATTATTTAGTAACCTTTATATGGTACGCTACATAGTCAAACGAGTGGAAAGGTAAATTATTTAGAAACCTTTATATGGTACGCTACATAGTCAAACGAGTGGAAAGGTAAATTATTTAGTAACCTTTATATGGTATGCTACATAGTCAAACGAGTGGAAAGGTAAATTATTTAGTAACATTTATATGGTACGCTACATAGTCAAACGAGTGGAAAGGTAAATCACTTAGTAACCTTTATATGGTACGCTACATAGTCAAACGAGTGGAAAGGTAAATTATTTAGTAACCTTTAAATGGTACCCTACAGTCAAACAAGTGGAAAGGTAAATTATTTAGTAACCTCTATATGGTACGCTACATAGTCAAAAGAGTGGAAAGGTAAATTATTTCGTAACCTTTATATGGTACGCTACATAGTCAAACGAGTGAAAAGGTAAATTATTTTGAAACCTTTATATGGTATGCTACATAGTCAAAAGAGTGTAAAGGTAAATTATTTAGTAACCTTTATATGGTATGCTACATAGACAAACGAGTGGAAAGGTAAATTATTTTGTAACCTTTATATGGTACGCTACATAGTCAAACGAGTGGAAAGGTAAATCATTTAGTAACCTTTATATGGTACGCTACATAGTCAAACGAGTGGAAAGGTAAATTATTTAGTAACCTTTAAATGGTACGCTACAGTCAAACAAGTGGAAAGGTAAATTATTTAGTAACCTTTATATGGTACGCTACATAGTCAAAAGAGTGGAAAGGTAAATTATTTAGTAACCTTTATATGGTACGCTCTTAGTCAAGAGTGGAAAGGTAAATTATTTAGTAACCTTTATATGGTACGCTACATAGTCAAAAGAGTGGAAAGGTAAATTATTTAGTAACCTTTATATGGTACGCTACATAGTCAAAAGAGTGGAAAGTTATATTATTTAGTAACCTTTATATGGTACGATCTTAGTCAAAAGAGTGGAAAGGTAAATTATTTAGTAACCTTTATATGGTATGCTACATAGTCAAAAGAGTGGAAAGGTATATTATTTAGTAACCTTTATATGATACGCTCTTAGTCAAGAGTGGAAAGGTAAATTATTTAGTAACCTTTATATGGTACGCTACATAGTCAAAAGAGTGGAAAGCTAAATTATTTAGTAACCTTTATATGGTACGCTCTTAGTCAAGAGTGGAAAGGTAAATTATTTAGTAACCATTATATGGTACGCTACATAGTCAAAAGAGTGGAAAGGTAAATTATTTAGTAACCTTTATATGGTACGCTCTTAATCAAAAGAGTGGAAAGGTAAATTATTTAGTAACCTTTATATGGTACGCTACATAGTCAAAAGAGTGGAAAGGTAAATTATTTAGTAACCTTTATATGGTACGCTCTTAGTCAAAAGAGTGGAAAGGTATATTATTTAGTAACCTTTCTATGGTACGTTACATAGTCAAAAGAGTGGAAAGGTAAATTATTTTGTAACCTTTATATGGTACGCTACATAGTCAAACGAGTGGAAAGGTAACTTATTTAGTAACCTTTATATGGTACGCTACAGTGAAACAAGTGGAAAGGTAAATTATTTAGTAACCTTTATATGGTACGCTACATAGTCAAAAGAGTGGAAAGGTAAATTATTTAGTAACCTTTATATGGTACGCTCTTAGTCAAGAGTGGAAAGGTAAATTATTTAGTAACCTTTATATGGTACGCTACATAGTCAAAAGAGTGGAAAGGTAAATTATTTAGTAACCTTTATATGATACGCTACATAGTCAAAAGAGTGGAAAGGTATATTATTTAGTAACCTTTATATGGTACGCTCTTAGTCAAAAGAGTGGAAAGGTAAATTATTTAGTAACCTTTATATGGTACGCTACATAGTCAAAAGAGTGGAAAGGTACATTATTTAGTAACCTTTATGTGGTACGCTCTTAGTCAAGAGTGGAAAGGTAAATTATTTAGTAACCTTTATATGGTACGTTACATAGTCAAAAGAGTGGAAAGGTATATTATTTAGTAACCTTTCTATGGTACGTTACATAGTCAAAAGAGTGGAAAGGTAAATTATTTAGTAACCTTTATATGGTACGCTACATAGTCAAAAGAGTGGAAAGGTAAATTATTTAGTAACCTTTATATGGTACGCTCTTAGTCAAGAGTGGAAAGGTAAATTATTTAGTAACCATTATATGGTACGCTACATAGTCAAAAGAATGGAAAGGTAAATTATTTAGTAACCTTTATATGGTACGCTCTTAATCAAAAGAGTGGAAAGGTAAATTATTTAGTAACCTTTATATGGTACGCTACATAGTCAAACGAGTGGAAAGGTAAATTATTTAGAAACCTTTATATGGTACGCTACATAGTCAAACGAGTGGAAAGGTAAATTATTTAGTAACCTTTATATGGTATGCTACATAGTCAAACGAGTGGAAAGGTAAATTATTTAGTAACATTTATATGGTACGCTACATAGTCAAAAGAGTGGAAAGGTAAATTATTTCGTAACCTTTATATGGTACGCTACATAGTCAAACGAGTGAAAAGGTAAATTATTTTGAAACCTTTATATGGTATGCTACATAGTCAAAAGAGTGTAAAGGTAAATTATTTAGTAACCTTTATATGGTATGCTACATAGACAAACGAGTGGAAAGGTAAATTATTTTGTAACCTTTATATGGTACGCTACATAGTCAAACGAGTGGAAAGGTAAATCATTTAGTAACCTTTATATGGTACGCTACATAGACAAACGAGTGGAAAGGTAAATTATTTAGTAACCTTTAAATGGTACGCTACAGTCAAACAAGTGGAAAGGTAAATTATTTAGTAACCTTTATATGGTACGCTACATAGTCAAAAGAGTGGAAATGTATTGTCTCTCCTCTACAATGTATTGTCTCTCCTCTACAATGTATTGTCTGTCCTCTACAATGTATTGTCTGTCCTCTACAATGTATTGTCTGTCCTCTACAATGTATTGTCTGTCCTCTACAATGTATTGTCTGTCCTCCAATGTATTGTCTGTCCTCTACAATGTATTGTCTGTCCTCTACAATGTATTGTCTGTCCTCTACAATGTATTGTTTGTTCTCCAGTGTATTGTCTGTCCTCCAATGTATTGTCTGTCCTCTACAATGTATTGTCTGTTCTCCAGTGTATTGTCTGTTCTCCAATGTATTGTCTGTCCTCTACAATTTATTGTTTGTTCTCCAGTGTATTGTCTGTCCTCCAATGTATTGTCTGTCCTCTACAATGTATTGTTTGTTCTCCAGTGTATTGTCTGTCCTCCAATGTATTGTCTGTCCTCTACAATGTATTGTTTGTTCTCCAGTGTATTGTCTGTCCTCCAATGTATTGTCTGTCCTCTACAATGTATTGTTTGTTCTCCAGTGTATTGTCTGTCCTCCAATGTATTGTCTGTCCTCTACAATGTATTGTCTGTTCTCCAGTGTATTGTCTGTCCTCCAATGTATTGTCTGTCCTCTACAATGTATTGTCTGTCCTCTACAATGTATTGTCTGTCCTCTACAATGTATTGTCTGTCCTCTACAATGTATTGTCTGTCCTCTACAATGTATTGTCTGTCCTCTACAATGTATTGTCTGTCCTCTACAATGTATTGTCTGTCCTCTACAATGTATTGTCTGTCCTCTTCAATGTATTGTCTGTCCTACAATGTATTGTCTCTCCTCTACAATGTATTTTCTGTCCTCTTCAATGTATTGTCTGTCCTCCAATGTATTGTCTCTCTTCTACAATGTAGTGTCTGTCCTCTACAATGTATTGTCTCTCCTCTACAATGTATTGTCTCTCCTCTACAATGTATTGTCTCTCCTCTACAATGTATTGTCTGTCCTCTTCAATGTATTGTCTGTCCTCCAATGTATTGTCTCTCCTCTACAATGTATTGTCTGTCCTCTTCAATGTATTGTCTGTCCTCCAATGTATTGTCTCTCCTCTACAATGTATTGTCTGTCCTCTACAATGTATTGTCTGTCCTCCAATGTATTGTCTGTCCTCTACAATGTATTGTCTGTCCTCTACAATGTATTGTCTGTCCTCTACAATGTATTGTCTGTCCTCTACAATGTATTGTCTGTCCTCTACAATGTATTGTCTGTCCTCTACAATGTATTGTCTGTCCTCTACAATGTATTGTCTGTTCTCTTCAATGTATTGTCTGTCCTCTTCAATGTATTGTCTGTCCTCTTCAATGTATTGTCTGTCCTCTACAATGTATTGTCTGTCCTCTACAATGTATTGTCTGTCCTCCAATGTATTGTCTGTCCTCTACAATGTATTTTCTGTCCTCTACAATGTATTGTCTGTTCTCTTCAATGTATTGTCTGTCCTCTTCAATGTATTGTCTGTCCTCTTCAATGTAGTGTCTGTCCTCTACAATGTATTGTCTGTCCTCCAATGTATTGTCTGTCCTCTACAATGTATTGTCTCTCCTCTACAATGTATTGTCTGTCCTCTACAATGTATTGTCTGTCCTCTACAATGTATTGTCTGTCCTCTACAATGTATTGTCTGTTCTCTTCAATGTATTGTCTGTCTTCTTCAATGTATTGTCTGTCCTCTTCAATGTATTGTCTGTCCTCTACAATGTATTGTCTGTCCTCCAATGTATTGTCTGTCCTCTACAATGTATTGTCTCTCCTCTACAATGTATTGTCTGTCCTCTACAATGTATTGTCTGTCCTCTACAATGTATTGTCTGTCCTCTACAATGTATTGTCTGTCCTCTACAATGTATTGTCTGTCCTCTTCAATGTATTGTCTGTCCTCTTCAATGTATTGTCTGTCCTCTACAATGTATTGTCTGCCCTCTACAATGTATTGTCTGTTCTCTTCAATGTATTGTCTGTCCTCTTCAATGTATTGTCTGTCCTCTTCAATGTATTGTCTGTCCTCTACAATGTATTGTCTGTCCTCTACAATGTATTGTCTCTCCTCCAATGTATTGTCTGTCCTCTACAATGTATTTTCTGTCCTCTACAATGTATTGTCTGTTCTCTTCAATGTATTGTCTGTCCTCTTCAATGTATTGTCTCTCCTCTACAATGTATTGTCTGTCCTCTCCAATGTATTGTCTCTCCTCTACAATGTATTGTCTGTCCTCTACAATGTATTGTCTGTCCTCTACAATGTATTGTCTGTCCTCTACAATGTATTGTCTCTCCTCTACAATGTATTGTCTGTCCTCTACAATGTATTGTCTCTCCTCTACAATGTATTGTCTGTCCTCTTCAATGTATTGTCTGTCCTCCAATGTATTGTCTGTCCTCTACAATGTATTGTCTTTCCTCCAATGTATTGTCTGTCCTCTACAATGTATTGTCTGTCCTCTACAATGTATTGTCTGTCCTCTACAATGTATTGTCTGTTCTCTTCAATGTATTGTCTGTCCTCTACAATGTATTGTCTGTCCTCCAATGTATTGTCTGTCCTCTACAATGTATTGTCTGTCCTCTTCAATGTATTGTCTGTCCTCTACAATGTATTGTCTGTCCTCTACAATGTATTGTCTGTCCTCTACAATGTATTGTCTGTTCTCTTCAATGTATTGTCTGTCCTCTACAATGTATTGTCTGTTCTCTTCAATGTATTGTCTGTCCTCCAATGTATTGTCTGTCCTCCAATGTATTGTCTGTCCTCTTCAATGTATTGTCTGTCCTCTTCAATGTATTGTCTGTCCTTCAATGTATTGTCTGTCCTCCAATGTATTGTCTGTCCTCCAATGTATTGTCTGTCCTCTTCAATGTATTATCTGTCCTCTTCAATGTATTGTCTGTCCTCTTCAATGTATTGTCTGTCCTCCAATGTATTGTCTGTCCTCCAATGTATTGTCTGTCCTCTACAATGTATTGTCTGTTCTCTTCAATGTATTGTCTGTCCTCCAATGTATTGTCTGTCCTCCAATGTATTGTCTGTCCTCTTCAATGTATTGTCTGTCCTCTTCAATGTATTGTCTGTCCTTCAATGTATTGTCTGTCCTCCAATGTATTGTCTGTCCTCCAATGTATTGTCTGTCCTCTTCAATGTATTGTCTGTCCTCTTCAATGTATTGTCTGTCCTCTTCAATGTATTGTCTGTCCTCCAATGTATTGTCTGTCATCCAATGTATTGTCTGTCCTCCAATGTATTGTCTGTCCTCTACAATGTATTGTCTGTCCTCTACAATGTATTGTCTGTCCTCTACAATGTATTGTTTGTTCTCCAGTGTATTGTCTGTCCTCCAATGTATTGTCTGTCCTCTACAATGTATTGTCTGTTCTCCAGTGTATTGTCTGTTCTCCAATGTATTGTCTGTCCTCTACAATGTATTGTTTGTTCTCCAGTGTATTGTCTGTCCTCCAATGTATTGTCTGTCCTCTACAATGTATTGTTTGTTCTCCAGTGTATTGTCTGTCCTCCAATGTATTGTCTGTCCTCTACAATGTATTGTTTGTTCTCCAGTGTATTGTCTGTCCTCCAATGTATTGTCTGTCCTCTACAATGTATTGTTTGTTCTCCAGTGTATTGTCTGTCCTCCAATGTATTGTCTGTCCTCTACAATGTATTGTCTGTTCTCCAGTGTATTGTCTGTCCTCCAATGTATTGTCTGTCCTCTACAATGTATTGTCTGTCCTCTAGAATGTATTGTCTGTCCTCTACAATGTATTGTCTGTCCTCTACAATGTATTGTCTGTCCTCTACAATGTATTGTCTGTCCTCTACAATGTATTGTCTGTCCTCTACAATGTATTGTCTGTCCTCTTCAATGTATTGTCTGTCCTACAATGTATTGTCTCTCCTCTACAATGTATTTTCTGTCCTCTTCAATGTATTGTCTGTCCTCCAATGTATTGTCTCTCCTCTACAATGTAGTGTCTGTCCTCTACAATGTATTGTCTCTCCTCTACAATGTATTGTCTCTCCTCTACAATGTATTGTCTCTCCTCTACAATGTATTGTCTGTCCTCTTCAATGTATTGTCTGTCCTCCAATGTATTGTCTCTCCTCTACAATGTATTGTCTGTCCTCTACAATGTATTGTCTCTCCTCTACAATGTATTGTCTCTCCTCTACAATGTATTGTCTGTCCTCTACAATGTATTGTCTGTCCTCCAATGTATTGTCTGTCCTCTACAATGTATTGTCTGTCCTCTACAATGTATTGTCTGTCCTCTACAATGTATTGTCTGTCCTCCAATGTATTGTCTGTCCTCTACAATGTATTGTCTGTCCTCTACAATGTATTGTCTGTCCTCTACAATGTATTGTCTGTCCTCCAATGTATTGTCTCTCCTCTACAATGTATTGTCTGTCCTCTACAATGTATTGTCTGTCCTCCAATGTATAGTCTGTTCTCCAGTGTATTGTCTGTCCTTCAATGTATTGTCTGTCCTCCAATGTATTTTCTGTCCTCCAATGTATTGTCTGTCCTCTACAATGAATTGTCTGTCCTCTTCAATTTATTGTCTGTCCTTCAATGTATTGTCTGTGCTCCAATGTAGTGTCTGTCCTCTACAATGTATTGTCTGTCCTCCAATGTATTGTCTGTCCTCTACAATGTATTGTCTGTCCTCTACAATGTGGTGTCTGTCCTCCAATGTATTGTCTGTCCTCTTCAATGTATTGTCTGTCCTCCAATGTATTGTCTGTCCTCTACAATGTATTGTCTGTCCTCTTCCATGTATTGTCTGTCCTCCAATGTATTGTCTGTACTCCAATGTATTGTCTGTCCTCTAATGTATTGTCTGTCCTCTACAATGTATTGTTTGTCTTCTACAATGTATTGTCTGTCCTCTACAATGTATTGTCTGTCCTCTACAATATATTGTCTGTCCTCCAATGTATTGTCTGTCCTCTACAATGTATTGTCTGTCCTCTAATGTATTGTCTGTCCTCCAATGTATCGTCTCTCCTCCAATGTATTGTCTGTCCTCTTCAATGTATTGTCTGTCCTCCAATGTATTATCTGTCCTCTACAATGTATTGTCTGTCCTCTTCCGTGTATTGTCTGTCCTTCAATGTATTGTCTGTCCTCCAATGTATTGTCTGTCCTCTACAATGTATTGTCTGTCCTTCAATGTATTGTCTGTCCTCCAATGTATTGTCTGTCCTCTAATGTATTGTCTGTCCTCTACAATGTATTGTCTGTCCTTCAATGTATTATCTGTCCTTCAATGTATTGTCTGTCATCTACAATGTATTGTCTGTCCTCTTCAATGTATTGTCTGTCTTCCAATGTATTGTCTGTCCTCCAATGTATTGTCTCTCCTCCAATGTATTGTCTGTCCACTTCAATGTATTGTCTGTTCTCCAATGTATTGTCTGTCCTCTACAATGTATTGTCTGTCCTCTTCCATGTATTGTCTGTCCTTCAATGTGTTGTCTGTCCTCCAATGTATTGTCTGTCTTTCAACGTATTGTCTGTCCTTCAATGTATTGTCTGTCCTTCAATGTATTGTCTGTCCTCTACAATGTATTGTCTGTCCTCTTCCATGTATTGTCTGTCTTTCAATGTATTGTCTGTCCTCCAATGTATTGTCTGTCCTTCAATGTATTGTCTGTCCTTCAATGTATTGTCTGTCCTCTACAATGTATTGTCTGTACTCTACAATGTATTGTCTGTCCGTTACAATGTATTGTCTGTACTCTACAATGTATTGTCTGTCCTCTACAATGTATTGTCTGTACTCTACAATGTATTGTCTCTCCTCTACAATGTATTGTCTGTACTCTACAATGTATTGTCTGTTCTCTTCAATGTATTGTCTGTCCTCCAATGTATTGTCTGTCCTCTACAATGTATTGTCTGTCCTCCAATGTATTGTCTGTCCTCCAATGTATTGTCTTTCCTCTTCAATGTATTGTCTCTCCTCCAATGTATTGTCTCTCCTCCAATGCATTGTCTGTCCTCTTCAATGTATTGTCTGTCCTCCAATGTATTGTCTGTCCTCTACAATGTATTGTCTGTCCTTCAATGTATTGTCTGTCCTCTACAATGTATTGTCTGTCCTCTACAATGTATTGTCTGTCCTCCAATGTATAGTCTGTTCTCCAGTGTATTGTCTGTCCTTCAATGTATTGTCTGTCCTCCAATGTATTTTCTGTCCTCCAATGTATTGTCTGTCCTCTACAATGTATTGTCTGTCCTCTTCAATTTATTGTCTGTCCTCCAATGTATTGTCTGTCCTTCAATGTATTGTCTGTGCTCCAATGTAGTGTCTGTCCTCTACAATGTATTGTCTGTCCTCCAATGTATTGTCTGTCCTCTACAGTGTGGTGTCTGTCCTCTACAATGTATTGTCTGTCCTCTTCAATGTATTGTCTGTCCTCCAATGTATTGTCTGTCCTCTACAATGTATTGTCTGTCCTCTTCAATGTATTGTCTGTCCTCCAATGTATTGTCTGTCCTCCAATGTATTGTCTGTCCTCTACAATGTATTGTCTGTCCTCTACAATGTATTGTCTGTCCTCTACAATGTATTGTTTGTCCTCTTCAATATATTGTCTGTCCTCCAATGTATTGTCTGTCCTCCAATGTATTGTCTGTCCTCTAATGTATTGTCTGTCTTCCAATGTATCGTCTCTCCTCCAATGTATTGTCTGTCCTCTTCAATATATTGTCTGTCCTCCAATGTATTATCTGTCCTCTACAATGTATTGTCTGTCCTCTTCCGTGTATTGTCTGTCCTTCAATGTATTGTCTGTCCTCCAATGTATTGTCTGTCCTCTACAATGTATTGTCTGTCCTTCAATGTATTGTCTGTCCTCCAATGTATTGTCTGTCCTCCAATGTATTGTCTGTCCTCTACAATGTATTGTCTGTCCTTCAATGTATTACCTGTTCTTCAATGTATTGTCTGTCATCTACAATGTATTGTCTGTCCTCTTCAATGTATTGTCTGTCCTCCAATGTATTGACTGTCCTCCAATGTATTGTCTCTCCTCCAATGTATTGTCTGTCCACTTCAATGTATTGTCTGTCCTCCAATGTATGGTCTGTCCTCTACAATGTATTGTCTGTCCTCTTCCATGTATTGTCTGTCCTTCAATGTGTTGTCTGTCCTCCAATGTATTGTCTGTCCTTCAACGTATTGTCTGTCCTTCAATGTATTGTCTGTCCTTCAATGTATTGTCTGTCCTCTACAATGTATTGTCTGTCCTCTTCCATGTTTTGTCTGTCTTTCAATGTATTGTCTATCCTCCAATGTATTGTCTGTCCTTCAATGTATTGTCTGTCCTTCAATGTATTGTCTGTCCTCTACAATGTATTGTCTGTACTCTACAATGTATTGTCTGTCCTCCAATGTATTGTCTCTACTCTACAATGTATTGTCTGTCCTTTACAATGTATTGTCTGTAATCTACAATGCATTGTCTGTCCTCTACAATGTATTGTCTGTACTCTACAATGTATTGTCTCTCCTCTACAATGTATTGTCTGTACTCTACAATGTATTGTCTGTTCTCTTCAATGTATTGTCTGTACTCTACAATGTATTGTCTGTCCTCCAATGTATTGTCTGTCCTCTACAATGTATTGTCTGTGCTCCAATGTATTGTCTGTCCTCCAATGTATTGTCTTTCCTCTTCAATGTATTGTCTCTCCTCCAATGTATTGTCTGTCCTCCAATGTATTGTCTGTCCTCCAATGTATTGTCTTTCCTCTTCAATGTATTTTCTGTCCTCTACAATGTATTGGCTGTCCCCTACAATGTATTGTCTGTCCTCTTCAATGTATTGTCTTTCCTCTTCAATGTATTGTCTGTACTCCAATGTATTGTCTGTCCTCTTCAATGTATTTTCTGTCCTCCAATGTATTGTCTGTCCTCTACAATGTATTATCTGTCCTCCTCAATGAATTGCCTGTCCTCTACAATGTATTGTCTGTCCTCATCAATTTATTGTCTGTCCTCTACAATGTATTTTCTGTCCTCTACAATGTATTGTCTGTCCTCCAATGCATTTTCTGTCCTCTTCAATGTATTGTCTGTCCTCCAATGCATTTTCTGTCCTCTTCAATGTATTGTCTGTCCTCCAATCTATTGTCTGTCCTCCTCAATGTTTTATCTGTCCTCCAATGCATTTTCTGTCCTCTTCCATGTATTGTCTGTTTTCCAATGCATTTTCTGTCCTCTTCAATGTATTGTCTGTCCTCCAATGTATTGTCTGTCCACTTCAATGTATTGTCTGGTCTCCAATGTGTTGTCTGTCCTCTTCAATGTATCGTCTGTCCTCCAATGCATTTTCTGTCCTCTTCAATGTATTGTCTGTCCTCCAATGCATTTTCTGTCCTCTTCAATGTATTGTCTGTCCTCCAATGTATTGTCTGTCCTCCTCAATGTATTGTCTGTCCTCCAATGTATTGTCTGTCCTCCAATGGATTTTCTGTCCTCTACAATGTATTGTCTGTCCTCCTCAATGTATTGTCTGACCCGTCAATGTATTGTCTTTTCTCCAATGTATTGTCTGTCCTCATCATTGTATTGTCTGTCCTCCAATGTATTGTCTGTCCTCTTCAATGTATTGTCTGTCCTCCAATGTATTGTCTGTCCTCTACAATGTATTGTCTGTCCTCTTCAATGTATTGTCTGTCCTCTTCAATGTATTGTCTGTTCTCCAATGTATTGTCTGTTCTCTTCAATGTATTGTCTGTCCTTCAATGTATTGTCTGTCCTCCAATGTTTTATCTGTCCTCCAATGTATTGTCTGTCCTCTACAATGTATTGTCTGTCCTCTACAATGTATTGTCTGTCCTCTTCAATGTATTGTCTGTCCTCCAATGTATTGTCTGTCCTCCAATGTATTGTCTGTCCTCTTCAATGTATTGTCTGTTCTACAATGTATTGTCTGTCCTCTTCAATGTATTGTCTGTTCTCCAATGTATTGTCTGTTTTGCAATGCATTGTCTCTCCTCTACAAGGTATTGTCTGTCCTTCAATGTATTGTCTGTCCTCCAATGTATTGTCTGTCCTCCAATGTATTGTCTGTCCTCCAATGCATTGTCTGTCCTCTTCAATGTATTGTCTGTCCTCTTCAATGTATTGTCTGTTCTCCAATGTATTGTCTGTCCTCTTCAATGTATTGTCTTTCCTCCAATGTATTGTCTGTCCTCTTTAATGTATTGTCTGTTCTCCAATGTATTATCTGTTCTCTTCAATGTATTGTCTGTCCTTCAATGTATTATCTGTCCTCCAATCTTTTATCTGTCCTCCAATGTATTGTCTGTCCTCCAATGTATTGTCTGTCCTCTACAATGTATTGTGTGTCCTCTTCAATTTATTGTCTGACCTCCTATGTATTCTGTCCTTCAATGTATTGTCTGTCATCCAATGTATTGTCTGTCCTCCAATGCATTGTCTGTCCTCCAATGTATTTTCTTTCTTCCAATGTATTGTCTGTCCTCCAATGTATTGTCTGTCCTTTAATGTATTGTCTGTCCTCCAATGTATTGTCTGTCCTCCAATGTATTGTCTCTCCTCCAATGTATTGTTTGTCCTGCAATGTATTGTCTGTTCGCCATGGTATTGTCTGTCCTCTACAATGTTATGTCTGTCCTCCTCAATGTATTGTCTGTCCTACAATGTATTGTCTGTCCCCTTCAATGTATTGTCTGTCCTCCAATGTATTGTCTGTCCACTTCAATGTATTGTCTGGTCTCCAATGTGTTGTCTGTCATCTTCAATGTATCGTCTGTCCTCTTCAATGTATTGTCTGTCCTCTAATGTATTGTCTGTCCTCCAATGTATAGTCTGTTCTCCAATGTATTTTCTGTCCCCCAATGTATTGTCTGTCCTCTACAATGTATTGTCTGTCCTCTTCAATTTATTGTCTGTTCTCCAATGTATTGTCTGTCCTTCAATGTATTGTCTGTGCTCCAATGTAGTGTCTGTCCTCTACAATGTATTGTCTGTCCTCCAATGTATTGTCTGTCCTCTACAGTGTGGTGTCTGTCCTCTACAATGTATTGTCTGTCCTCTTCAATGTATTGTCTGTCCTCCAATGTATTGTCTGTCCTCTACAATGTATTGTCTGTCCTCTTCAATGTATTGTCTGTCCTCCAATGTATTGTCTGTCCTCCAATGTATTGTCTGTCCTCTACAATGTATTGTCTGTCCTCTACAATGTATTGTCTGTCCTCTACAATGTATTGTTTGTCCTCTTCAATATATTGTCTGTCCTCCAATGTATTGTCTGTCCTCTACAATGTATTGTCTGTCCTCTAATGTATTGTCTGTCTTCCAATGTATCGTCTCTCCTCCAATGTATTGTCTGTCCTCTTCAATGTATTGTCTGTCCTCCAATGTATTATCTGTCCTCTACAATGTATTGTCTGTCCTCTTCCGTGTATTGTCTGTCCTTCAATGTATTGTCTGTCCTCCAATGTATTGTCTGTCCTCTACAATGTATTGTCTGTCCTTCAATGTATTGTCTGTCCTTCAATGTATTATCTGTCCTTCAATGTATTGTCTGTCATCTACAATGTATTGTCTGTCCTCTTCAATGTATTGTCTGTCCTCCAATGTATTGACTGTCCTCCAATGTATTGTCTCTCCTCCAATGTATTGTCTGTCCACTTCAATGTATTGTCTGTCCTCCAATGTATTGTCTGTCCTCTACAATGTATTGTCTGTCCTCTTCCATGTATTGTCTGTCCTTCAATGTGTTGTCTGTCCTCCAATGTATTGTCTGTCCTTCAACGTATTGTCTGTCCTTCAATGTATTGTCTGTCCTTCAATGTATTGTCTGTCCTCTACAATGTATTGTCTGTCCTCTTCCATGTATTGTCTGTCTTTCAATGTATTGTCTATCCTCCAATGTATTGTCTGTCCTTCAATGTATTGTCTGTCCTTCAATGTATTGTCTGTCCTCTACAATGTATTGTCTGTACTCTACAATGTATTGTCTGTCCTCCAATGTATTGTCTCTACTCTACAATGTATTGTCTGTCCTTTACAATGTATTGTCTGTACTCTACAATGCATTGTCTGTCCTCTACAATGTATTGTCTGTACTCTACAATGTATTGTCTCTCCTCTACAATGTATTGTCTGTACTCTACAATGTATTGTCTGTTCTCTTCAATGTATTGTCTGTACTCTACAATGTATTGTCTGTCCTCCAATGTATTGTCTGTCCTCTACAATGTATTGTCTGTGCTCCAATGTATTGTCTGTCCTCCAATGTATTGTCTTTCCTCTTCAATGTATTGTCTCTCCTCCAATGTATTGTCTGTCCTCCAATGTATTGTCTGTCCTCCAATGTATTGTCTTTCCTCTTCAATGTATTTTCTGTCCTCTACAATGTATTGGCTGTCCCCTACAATGTATTGTCTGTCCTCTTCAATGTATTGTCTGTCCTCTACAATGTATTGTCTGTCCTCTTCAATGTATTTTCTGTCCTCCAATGTATTGTCTGTCCTCTACAATGTATTATCTGTCCTCCTCAATGAATTGCCTGTCCTCTACAATGTATTGTCTGTCCTCATCAATTTATTGTCTGTCCTCTACAATGTATTTTCTGTCCTCTACAATGTATTGTCTGTCCTCCAATGCATTTTCTGTCCTCTTCAATGTATTGTCTGTCCTCCAATGCATTTTCTGTCCTCTTCAATGGATTGTCTGTCCTCCAATGTATTGTCTGTCCTCCTCAATGTTTTATCTGTCCTCCAATGCATTTTCTGTCCTCTTCCATGTATTGTCTGTCCTCCTCAATGTATTGTCTGTCCTCCAATGTATTGTCTGTCCTCCAATGGATTTTCTGTCCTCTACAATGTATTGTCTGTCCTCCTCAATGTATTGTCTGACCCGTCAATGTATTGTCTTTTCTCCAATGTATTGTCTGTCCTCATCATTGTATTGTCTGTCCTCCAATGTATTGTCTGTCCTCTTCAATGTATTGTCTGTCCTCCAATGTATTGTCTGTCCTCTTCAATGTATTTTTTGTCCTCTTCTATGTATTGGCTCTCCTCCAATGTATTGTCTGTCCTCTACAATGTATTGTCTGTCCTCCAATGTATTGTCTGTCCTACAATGTATTGTCTGTTCTCTTCAATGTATTGTCTGTACTCTACAATGTATTGTCTGTCCTCCAATGTATTGTCTGTCCTCTACAATGTATTGTCTGTGCTCCAATGTATTGTCTGTCCTCCAATGTATTGTCTTTCCTCTTCAATGTATTGTCTCTCCTCCAATGTATTGTCTGTCCTCCAATGTATTGTCTGTCCTCCAATGTATTGTCTTTCCTCTTCAATGTATTTTCTGTCCTCTACAATGTATTGGCTGTCCCCTACAATGTATTGTCTGTCCTCATCAATGTATTGTCTTTCCTCTTCAATGTATTGTCTGTCCTCCAATGTATTGTCTGTCCTTCAATGTATTGTCTGTCCTCCAATGTATTGTCTGTCCTCTTCAATGTATTTTTTGTCCTCTTCTATGTATTGTCTTTCCTTCAATGTATTGTCTGTCCTCTACAATGTATTGTCTGTCCTCCAATGTATTGTCTGTCCTTCAATGTATTGTCTGTCCTCCAATGTATTGTCTGTCCTCTTCAATGTATTTTTTGTCCTCTTCTATGTATTGTCTTTCCTTCAATGTATTGTCTGTCCTCTACAATGTATTGTCTGTCCTCCAATGTATTGTCTGTCCTTCAATGTATTGTCTGTCCTCCAATGTATTGTCTGTCCTCTTCAATGTATTTTTTGTCCTCTTCTATGTATTGTCTTTCCTCCAATGTATTGTCTGTCCTCTACAATGTATTGTCTATCCTCCAATGTATTGTCTGTCCTTCAGTGTATTGTCTGTCCTTCAATGTATTGTCTGTCCTCTACAATGTATTGTCTGTACTCTACAATGTATTGTCTGTCCTCCAATGTATTGTCTCTACTCTACAATGTATTGTCTGTCCTTTACAATGTATTGTCTGTCCTCCAATGTATTGTCTGTCCTCTACAATGTATTGTCTGTCCTCTACAATGTATTGTCTCTCCTCTACAATGTATTGTCTGTCCTCCAATGTATTGTCTGTCCTCTTCAATGTATTGTCTGTCCTCTACAATGTATTGTCTGTCCTCTACAATGTATTGTCTGTCCTCTACAATGTATTGTCTGTCCTCTACAATGTATTGTCTCTCCTCTACAATGTATTGTCTGTCCTCTACAATGTATTGTCTGTCCTCTACAATGTATTGTCTGTCCTCTACAATGTATTGTCTGTCCTCTTCAATGTATTGTCTGTCCTCTACAATGTATTATCTGTCCTCCTCAATGAATTGCCTGTCCTCTACAATGTATTGTCTGTACTCATCAATTTATTGTCTGTCCTCTACAATGTATTTTCTGTCCTCTACAATGTATTGTCTGTCCTCCAATGCATTTTCTGTCCTCTTCAATGTATTGTCTGTCCTCCAATGCATTTTCTGTCCTCTTCAATGTATTGTCTGTCCTCCAATGTATTGTCTGTCCTCCTCAATGTTTTATCTGTCCTCCAATGCATTTTCTGTCCTCTTCCATGTATTGTCTGTCCTCCTCAATGTATTGTCTGTCCTCCAATGTATTGTCTGTCCTCCAATGGATTTTCTGTCCTCTACAATGTATTGTCTGTCCTCCTCAATGTATTCTCTGACCCGTCAATGTATTGTCTTTTCTCCAATGTATTGTCTGTCCTCATCATTGTATTGTCTGTCCTCCAATGTATTGTCTGTCCTCTTCAATGTATTGTCTGTCCTCCAATGTATTGTCTGTCCTCTTCAATGTATTGTCTTTTCTCCAATGTATTTTTTGTCCTCTTCTATGTATTGTCTGTCCTCCAATGTATTGTCTGTACTCTACAATGTATTGTCTGTCCTCTACAATGTATTGTCTGTCCACTACAATGTATTGTCTCTCCTCTACAATGTATTGTCTGTCCTCTACAATGTATTGTCTGTCCTCTACAATGTATTGTCTGTCCTCTACAATGTATTGTCTGTCCTCTTCAATGTATTGTCTGTCCTCTACAATGTATTGTCTGTCCTCTCCAATGTATTGTCTGTCCTCTACAATGTATTGTCTCTCCTCTACAATGTATTGTCTGTCCTCTACAATGTATTGTCTGTCCTCTACAATGTATTGTCTGTCCTCTACAATGTATTGTCTGTCCTCTACAATGTATTGTCTGTCCTCTTCAATGTATTGTCTGTCCTCTACAATGTATTGTCTGTCCTCTACAATGTATTATCTGTCCTCTACAATGTATTGTCTGTCCTCTACAATGTATTGTCTCTCCTCTACAATGTATTGTCTGTCCTCTACAATGTATTGTCTGTCCTCCAATGCATTGTCTGTCCTCTACAATGTATTGTCTGTCCTCTTCAATTTATTGTCTGTCCTCCAATGTATTGTCTGTCCTCCATGGTATTGTCTGTCCTCTACAATGTATTGTCTGTCCTCCAATGTATTGTCTGTCCTCTACAATGTATTGTCTGTCCTCTACAATGTATTGTCTGTCCTCTACAATGTATTGTCTGTCCTCTACAATGTATTGTCTCTCCTCTTCAATGTATTGTCTGTTCTCCAATGTATTGTCTGTTCTCTTCAATGTATTGTCTGTCCTTCAATGTATTGTCTGTCCTCCAATGTTTTATCTGTCCTCCAATGTATTGTCTGTCCTCTACAATGTATTGTCTGTCCTCTTCAATGTATTGTCTGTCCTCCAATGTATTGTCTGTCCTCTTCAATGTATTGTCTGTTCTCCAATGTATTGTCTGTTTTTCAATGCATTGTCTCTCCTCTACAAGGTATTGTCTGTCCTTCAATGTATTGTCTGTCCTCCAATGTATTGTCTGTCCTCCAATGTATTGTCTGTCCTCCAATGCATTGTCTGTCCTCTTCAATGTATTGTCTGTCCTCTTCAATGTATTGTCTGTTCTCCAATGTATTTTCTGTCCTCTTCAATGTATTTTCTTTCCACCAATGTATTGTCTGTCCTCTTTAATGTATTGTCTGTTCTCCAATGTATTGTCTGTTCTCTTCAATGTATTGTCTGTCCTTCAATGTATTATCTGTCCTCCAATCTTTTATCTGTCCTCCAATGTATTGTCTGTCCTCCAATGTATTGTCTGTCCTCTACAATGTATTGTCTGTCCTCTTCAATTTATTGTCTGACCTCCTATGTATTCTGTCCTTCAATGTATTGTCTGTCATCCAATGTATTGTCTGTCCTCCAATGCATTGTCTGTCCTCCAATGTATTTTCTTTCTTCCAATGTATTGTCTGTCCTCCAATGTATTGTCTGTCCTTTAATGTATTGTCTGTCCTCCAATGTATTGTCTGTCCTCCAATGTATTGTCTCTCCTCCAATGTATTGTTTGTCCTGCAATGTATTGTCTGTTCGCCATGGTATTGTCTGTCCTCTACAATGTTATGTCTGTCCTCCTCAATGTATTGTCTGTCCTACAATGTATTGTCTGTCCCCTTCAATGTATTGTCTGTCCTCCAATGTATTGTCTGTCCACTTCAATGTATTGTCTGGTCTCCAATGTGTTGTCTGTCCTCTTCAATGTATCGTCTGTCCTCTTCAATGTATTGTCTGTCCTCTAATGTATTGTCTGTCCTCTTCAATGTATTTTCTGTTCTCCGATGTATTGTCTGTCCTCTTCAATGTATTGTCTGTTCTCCATTGTATTGTCTCTCCTCTTCAATGTATTGTCTATTCTCCAATGTATTGTCTGTCCTCTTCAATGTATTGTCTGTCCTCTTCAATGTATTGTCTGTTCTCCAATGTATTGTCTTTCCTCCAATGTATTGTCTGTACTCTTCAATGTATTGTCTGTTCTCCAATGTATTGTCTGTTCTCTTCAATGTATTGTCTGTCCTTCAATGTATTGTCTGTCCTCCAATGTTTTATCTGTTCTCCAATGTATTGTCTATCCTCCAATGGATTGTCTGTCCTCTACAATGTATTGTCTGTCCTCTTCAATGTATTGTCTGTCCTCCAATGTATTATCTGTGCTCCAATGTATTGTCTGTCCTCCAATGTATTGTCTGTCCTCTTCAATGTATTGTCTGTCTTCCAATGCATTGTCTGTCCTCCAAAGTATTTTCTTTCTTCCAATGTATTGTCTGTCCTCCAATGTATTGTCTGTCCTTTAATGTATTGTCTGTCCTCCAATGTATTGTCTGTTTTCCAATGTATTGCCTGTCCTCCAATGTATTGTCTGTCCTGCAATGTATTGTCTGTCCTCTTCAATGTATTGTCTGTCCTCTACAATGTATTGTCTGTCCTCCAATGCATTGTCTGTCCTCTACAATGTATTGTCTGTCCTCTTCAATTTATTGTCTGTCCTCCAATGTATTGTCTGTCCTCCATGGTATTGTCTGTCCTCTACAATGTATTGTCTGTCCTCTGCAATGTATTGTCTGGTCTCCAATGTGTTGTCTGTCCTCTTCAATGTATCGTCTGTCCTCTTCACTGTATTGTCTGTCCTCTAATGTATTGTCCTAGCGCTAGATGGTAGATATTGTGCTCCATTAGGACACATTATCCTGATTCCAACCAGTCTTTGCTCTTTCTCCTTAATGCTGCATGCAGAGAAGCAACCAATGCCAATTTTATAGTCTTTAGCTTGACCCATCCAGGGCTCGAACACACGATCAACCGCACCAGAGGCGAGCATTAGCATTACAATACCGATGGTTTTTTATCATAGTTAGAATTACAGTGTTACTCTACAATTGTACAATGTTATCATACTTGTACGTACTGAGCATCGGATGTTTCCTCCATAACGCAGTGTTGTCAAATTATATCCGTCTGGAAATACAAAAATAAATGAACAAAGCTTATTTGTAAATTGAATAAAAGAAAGTTTGTATTGTCTTAATGCAAAACCATTTTAGCTAAGTATCATTTATGGAACCATTGATATGACACATCCTTCACATGGATGCATCATTGTAATTTTAGAAATTACATACAGATACACATATCAATGTTTAAAATTAACTATGTTTTTGAAAGCATACTTTCCGTCTCAGTAGAAGGAAAACTAACATTACGATTTTCGCGTAAAAAAAGAAGTTTGGTTCGTCTTTACTCTCATCTGTTTTGTGTTGGGGGGGGGCTCATGTTTATTGTTTATTTTATTTGTATCTCACTGTCACTAGTGATGTAGGAACTGTTTACCTTTCCGGAGCACCCGAGTTCATCGAAAATTAGTGCAGTTCGTGTTGCTCAATCAATCTTAATTGTAGTGTTTTGTAGATCATTGCTTGTAATTTTGCACTTTTCCATTTAAAGCAATTAACAACCGTTAATCCGATAAATGACACGTGCTACGATATGATTTCATCTTGAACAGGTGCTTATTTTTATACTCATACGAGTCGGAGTTTCTGCAAAAGCTTGTAAAAGATAAGAAGATTCATGAGGCTAGAGCCTTTAATTTCACATACAGGTATATTGATGATGTTTTATCTATCAATAATTCTAGATTTGCAGAATTTCTTCCATTGATATATCCTCCAGAGCTGGAAGATAAAGAGCAGAGCTCCAGATAATTTTCAAGTCCAAAGGGTAATTACTCCCTACTTTAGAAAATGATGGGTATTTGCATATTTCCTTTGCACTGTTGTACTCTCTACTTCAGAAAAGATTGCTTACATGTACACTTTTAAAATTATGTTTGACACAAGTGTTATTCAATAAATGCAGAATGCAAGTGAAATGTATATCTCTGTTTAATTTGACACGATTGTGTCATGTTTATTATATTAATAAAATGTTGTAAATATTTTGTTCTGTGTTTACTTTATATAACTGACACCACACCCTGATAAGCTATTTGCATAAGAACTACATTAAAATACAATAGAAGTTTAGAAAAACATGTTCTTGCTCATTTTCAATAAACGTGTTCCCAAATTTACTTTCGTTTTAGTTCTTACTTATTACGTAAACCACTCCTTAAAAGCAGCACCGCATTTATTTGTAATATTGACTGCGATTAGATGATTTATCGTAAACATCCAATCAGATCTCTTTTGAAATCGATGCTTAGAAAGACAAACATTTGGTACCCCTCGGATGTATACGCTCTCTCCTTCGAAAAGTATAAAGGAAAGTAATTACGGGGAATTTCTCAAAGACAAAAATGCATTGTTAATGTACACGACTGTATTATCGTTAACAGCATACAAGTACGCTCCGAATTTGGAAAGTTTGCTTACACAGCAATATGTATGCGTAATGTGTACACTCTGATCTGATAATACATGCGTTTTTACAGCGTAAAAAACGCAAATACGCAGCTTATCTGGAGCTCTGTAAAGAAACCACAGATACAGCTTCGTCCGCATCATTTTTGGACTTATACCTCGAATTCGATGACAGTGGTCAACTCAGTACTAAAATTTATGATAAACAGAACGACTTCAATTTTAAAAATCATAAATTTTCCAAACATGTGCAGCAATATACCAGCTTCTCCTGCAAATGGTGTTTACATCTCGCAATTGATTCGCTATGCAAGGGCCAGTAGCAATTATTCTGATTTCCTGAAACGTCATCTTCATCTGAGAAACAGGCTACTGGACCAGGGCTATAAAAAGATTCGCCTTATTCGATCTCTTAAAAAGTTTATATTCCGATACCAAGATCTTGTAGAAATATATTCCGTTTCTGCAGAAACGATTATAAGCGATGCATTTTCATTTAGTGAAAATGTATAAAGATAAAGAAGTCAAGAAAAAAGGTCAAACATATTTTTTTATCAATGTGTGACGTAAAAAGGTTTTTGACATTTACTTCACTGAATATGGTACTGCTTTGACAACTATTTTACCTATTTTGTTCCTGTATTTAAATACTGTTATAGTGACAGCCGGGAGCTTTGAACCGTAATGAGAGCGGGAGGTTTGGCGCTTTAAAATCTGATTCAACCCACCATTTCTTTAGAAATGCCTGTACCAAGTCAGGGTCATTACGGTTTTCACAGTTTTCCGGTTGTTGACTGATTTTGTCTGTTTATATAATTATGAGTTTTGACTTTCCCTTTGTAAGATTGTTCGGAGTTCGGTAATTTTGTTATTACCCTTATCATCAAACAGTGCCGACTTAATTAGATTAAGAAAAAGGATGATTCTTGTTAAATGTAAACCTTTTGTAGTGTATTTTCTTTCATTAAATATTTGCTATTCAATAGTCGTTAAAACTACAATAGTCGCTAATTTACTAATTTTTACATTGTATATTACCTTTTTTTCAGATTTTTTTTTTCATGGCTTCATTCCCATGCGGTAAATGCTTTTTAGAATGTGAAGGCGAAAAAACAATCGCCTGTGACAATTGTGACAAATGGTTTCACCAAAAGTGTGAAAGCCTTTCAAATATTCATTTTTCTTTTTTAGGTAAATCTTCTTTTTCGTATTTTTGTTCTGATTGTTGTTTGGATATTAATACAAATTTTCAATTTTTCGGTTGGCTTACAAAGATTACGACTCAACGGAAACTCATACATAATTGACGGACATTCGTGATTCGCCTGCAAGACAGAAGAATTAGACAATATTGACGGACTGACTCAAAATTCTTAAACTATAATCTATAAATTCCTTTAATCCTAATCGCGGAACATCATGGATATCCCGAGCCTCCTGCAGGATGTTTATGTGGTTATAAATTTTACAGGATTTTATCACTTTTTTTATCATGACTTTTTTTAAATAAGCTATTACTTTTTTATACTTTTTTTTTAATAAACGTTTTAATCGCGAACCATAATGGATATCCCTAGCCTCGTGCAGGATGTTTATGTGGTCATCATCCCGCATAGCCAGAAATGATGGGTACTTTGCTCATTTGCATATCTAAGATGGCGACGCCGGGACGTCTGCAATTTTCATATGATCTATATAGACGATATCATTCATAATTGCATGTGTGTCATTTTCTGAACTTGAAAATGATACACTGAATCAAGCTGAATTAAATAAAATAAAAATTGATGAAAACAATTAAATATTCGAGGTTCCTGGACTAAATAAAAATCCGAGGCGACGAACCCTTTTATATGAAACTTGTTGGATTGTTTTTGTCTTGAAAAGAGCAGTGTTCCAGCTAGGTCCTTTTCACAGGGCGGACCACCCGCCCTTTTTCAAGTGACGCCCTGTGCCCTTTTCATGACGCCCTGTGCCTTTTTCATGACGCCATGCCATTTTTCAAAGTCTATATGTCTTTTTTAATCAAATGTATCGTTTATTTTGACGTTTCGTAATGATCCGCCATTTTTCTCGATTACGCTTCCTTGTAAACATTGCGCGCGCATCGTAATCAATATTCTACCTGTTTACCTTAACAATTAAGGAAAACAGCTGATTGACCGTAGGTTATTGACTCTAGCTAATTGAAAGTGATTACAACTCATCAAATAAACAAATTTAGCATATGTTGTCTTATTTCTGTCACAATGCCCAAACGTGACCGACGTTTGAAGGAAGAAATTAAAAAATGCAAAGAAACAAACAGAAGTTTGAATGACTTTTTTAGTACTTGGGGAGTTTTAGATATATTTTTTTAGCATCTTGATGGTGTTGAGCTTTTAATTAATTTGAATCCCTTACAATAGCAATAAAAATATATTTAAAAGAAATAGAAATCACCACAGTAGAATTTTACATCACTAACATCACTCTTGTGAGACCCAGTTACTAAATACAGCTGAGGAACTATCAAGAAGGCTTGATATGAGACAGACCATCGATCTGCTGATACTTGATTTTAGCAAGGCTTTTGATACCGTGCCCCACAGAAGACTACTTCACAAGATCCAACATTATGGAGTAGAAGGCCTGACAAATAAATGGATTGGTTCATGGTTATGCCAGCGAAAACAGAAAGTCGTACTAGACGGCTATTCATCTGACGAATCCTCAGTCATATCAGGTGTCCCCCAGGGCACGGTACTGGGTCCTTTGATGTTTCTGCTCTACGTAAATGACATAGCAGATAAAATATCTCCACAAACCAGAATCAAGCTTTTTGCAGATGATTGTCTACTGTACAGGACCATTGACACCAAACAAGACCATAAACAACTACAACAAGATCTCAACACACTGGTAGATTGGTCACATACCTGGCTGATGACATTTAATGCAGCCAAATGCCACCTCCTTAAGATTACACGGAAGACCAAATTTTTAGACACAGAGTATACAATTGACAACCACACCCTCCTACGAGTAGAACACCATCCGTACCTAGGAGTAGAATTGACATCAGACTTAACATGGAAACACCACATTGGACTTATAACTGGGAAAGCTCAGAAGATCCTCAACCTGCTTCGAAGACACCTTTATGGTTGTAACCCAGATGTTAAGAAGAGAGCATTTACTGCATTAGTACTACCACATCTCGAGTACACTTCCACAGTATGGGACCCATACCATAAACAAGACATTCAAGCTCTTGAAAAAGTCCAGCGAAAAGGGGCACGCTTTGTAACTGGAAAATATTCTGACCAAGACAGCGTAACATCTATGCTCAACGACTTGAACTGGCAGCCCCTTCAGATTAGAAGAAAGAACAAGAGACTCATCGTCTTTCATAAGGCAGTAAACCAAAATTCGCCAGTTGAAATCCCGGACTATGTCACCCAGTCAACATACAGTGGAACAAGATCTCACTCCAAAGCTTTCATTGAAATCAGAGCCAACTACGAACAGTACAAAAACAGCTTCCTGCCTAGGACTATCAAAGACTGGAATGCTCTGCCAACTCACCTAGTGCATGTCACCTCTGTGGACGAATTTGGTTCTCGTCTACAGAGTTTGACAACCTAGACATACACAGTGATTCCTGTTTTTATTGTTTTTAATTGTATATACGCACTTTGGTGCTTTTATCCATGTTGTTGATGTCACTTGCCTGTGATGCGATAGCCCTAGGCAGTAATCAAGTAGAAGTAGAAACAGTGGTTCAAAGTGTTTTCTATTATTAGCAAATTAATTAAACAACCTTATTCAGAAAAAACTGCTGAGATCTGCTAATCTGGGTCACGGGTCACTGTAATCGGGCGGCTGTATCGAGAAACAGATACGGTGTTGAAAAAACTGTTGATACTCATAAAATATTGATAAATGCAATAAAATGTTATGTTTGTCTTCAAGAAATATGATAGACAAAACCATGTGTGAAGTTTTATGACGAAATATCTCCGATTTCTATGTAAATTTACGAGTTGAAGTTGCGGCTGTATCGAGAAACAGATACGGTGTTGAAAAAACTGTTGATACTCATAAAATATTGATAAATGCAATAAAATGTTATGTCTTCAAGAAATATGATAGACAAAACCATGTGTGAAGTTTTATGACGAAATATCTCCGATTTCTATGTAAATTTACGAGTTGAAGTTGCGGCTGTATCGAGAAACAGATACGGTGTTGAAAAAACTGTTGATACTTATACAATATTAATAAATGCAATAAAATTGTATGTTTGTCTTCAAGAAATATGATAGACAAAACCATGTGTGAAGTTTTATGACGAAATATCTCCGTTATAATGAACCTTAAATAAATTACAAAAAGGAAACATAATTGTGATATTGAGCTGTTTTCGCTATTCTTTCAATTTTTTACATAGACAAAACCGGTTCTACTGAAAAACAATTTTTGGGACCCAACCGGAAAGTAGTGGCTGACAGAGCCGGAACGAATGTACGTAAATAAGCATTGTGTTTTTTACTGTAGCAAGTCTAAAACTATTCATGGTGGCACGCCAGTGCAAACTATCATGTATATAAGCATTACAAAGGGTTTGTATACTTTAATTACACATATAGACTACTTTTTATAGCTTTATTTGACGATTTCAATCTCATTATTAGCATTTTTCATTGTTTATGTCCGTCATTTTATCTATATCTGAGTAATCTATTAAGTTAACAACAGAAACATATAGGTAAAAACAAACACAGAAAATCGACCGATAACGACATCTTCTGGATTCAAGATATAATAATACTATATGATCATAATACTTACTTTTTGTCGTCGCCTGTATGTCAAACATGCATAATTAACTTGTACCGGAAGATGACAGAGCAATTCCGACCGGGGTTCTTTGACGACAGTGCATATAGTCGTGTATATAAATAATTGTTCATACAAAAGACAAGGTATTTTTTTAAACCTAATAAAGTAGATAGAGATCAAATACAAAGAACACGATGTCTGTGTAAATCCTGTGTTCATTTTCATTGTACATATCCTGGATGCATACCAGATATGCTGATGTCTTAGATAAAAAGGTCAAAACTTTGCAAAGCACATCCTTGTACCATAAATTAAGACCAAATTATGACAATGCCGTTTTTTGAGGTATAATTCGTAATTGGAGAAATATTTCACCGCATGCCAACTTTTTAATTATCTTTCTTTATGATGGTTTCTTTTTAATATTTAAGGCAGGGATTTCGATAAGGGCCGGCACCCGGCGATATGTTGCCGCTTCAAACGAGTGAAATCGCCGGTTCGACTTTTAGAAACTAAAATATTTTCCCATTAAATGAAAGAAATATACAATATTTATTCACTCTTTCATCTTAAAGATTTTTAAAATCCACAATTATACAAAAAACAATGCATTTCAGGATCGATAGCAATGCATTTGTCAGGGGTTATCTGTTTACTAGGGGAATGAAACAAATTTATCATTGATCGGTGTCAATTCTACACTTAGCTTATTATCATGTGATGTTCGATTAAACGTTTAAATGATAGAGATATATCAATTGAAAAATCTAGAGACACATCGAAAAGATAATTATGTTAACGATGGATAACTCCTAACATACGCAAATGGAAAAGTTTGAAAAGCTCCACGTCATCTTGAAATGGTCTTATTGCTTGCTAAAATTAAAAAAAAAATCATTTCTATGAAACCTTCTTTTTCATGCACTTGTAAACTACCTTAAAATGCCTCAACAGAATGCACCATTTTGAATGTAAGTGAACAACAAATTCGGGGGGGGGGGGGGCGTAACCCCCCTTTTATCATGTAGCCGCATTATCCCGATTCCATGTTAACGGGACATTGCTCTTGCTCTTTAATGTTGTGTGTTACGCGGAGTAGCAACTAATACCAATTGTATATTCTTTGATTTTTCCCGACCGGGGCTCGAACCCACGATCTGCTACATTCAAGCCCACTAATCATTATTCCACGGATACGATGCACTATATTAAATATATACGTGTATCCCTTGTTTTCGGTTCGATGTCCTTGTACAATCTATGTTTTTATTGTAGGTTGTATGGCCTGGCTTGTAAGACGCGCCATTTAGCCCCTATCTTAAGCGAATATGTGAAAATGATGCCGTGCCCTGTAGTTCCACATTACGTACCCTCAGTTAATGAAGCTATGGCTTAAATACACCAGATTTGGTCGAGGGGCAAAATGGTTCATCATTATGCTAAAGCAATAGGTGTTGCAGTGTACCAACGGTGTGGGTTCGAAAGGGTGGGTCTTTTTTTTACCGCCGACCACTGCCGAACACCGCCGACCACCTAAAAACTACAGTTGACCACCTAAAAACTACAGCCGACCATTTGAAAGCGAGTCGAAATGCATTTTATAGTTTAAGATATTATAAATTTAAATAGATTGTACTATTTTGTATATCATGTATGTGGTAAACACTATAATCGCTGACCAAAATATAAAATATATATTATTTTTTTCTCATTTATTTCATTGTTCTACTGATGACCTTTTTTCAACATTTTAAAATAGAAAAATATTTTTAATCTTAATTAAAATAATTTGTTAAAATTTTTCATTTGTACATAATTACGAGGAAGGGGGAAATTAGAGGCCATCCGTAATTGGCTTCTATTTGAATAGCAATAACTCTGAAAAAAATTATTAGGAAACGGATGTGCATAAGGGAAAGTAGATGCCATGCATAATTGGCTTCAGTTTGAATAGCAATAACTCAGAAAAAAATTATTAGGAAATGCATGTGGATAGGGAATATGAACAGGTGGTAATGTTTTTGTAGCAATATTTGAAGTCTGTCATGAAGGATCTGAAACAAAAGGTAAAACTCTGAAGCCATGAAGCTATGTTTAGAATGCAGTTTAGTATGTAAAATACTCAATGTTTGCGTCTTGAAGGATTTTCATTGGGGTTTTTTATGTTGTTGTTTCTATAATCCTAATTTTCCGTAATTCTATTGGTATCATGAAAATTTGAAGAATTATTGTTCGAAATTTAATGCATTGTGCATTCCATCTATAAATAAGCTTGCACGTAATTTTCTTACCATTCTTGTTTTACAACTGTCATTACAAAGATTTAGATTATTATTGCAAAAGTTATTCACAATGCCTGGAAAGAGGAAAGTCAACTACTCTTCTCGTTCTGTCTTTTGGCCCTGTGGAGATTGCTGGAAGAACTGCACAGCCAACTCTGTCCAGTGCGACACATGTAACTCATGTTATCATGGTATCACTACTCATGCCAGCAACTAGACCTTCCTGACATTGAATATATAATCAGGCCAGATGCTTCCTTCACATGCAAGACATGTCATCTTGCTAAAATTGGCCAGTTCACCTTTGAGTCTTCTCTTCGTCTTAGAATGATATTACAATGTAGATGTTTTTTTCTTATTCTTATAAATTATATTTTATAAATTCAATAATTTCAATCACTAACTAGAACTGTAAGTAACTTCACTGAGTGATACCCCCCGCTTGCAATACTATGATGTTCAAACTTTGGAATACAGGTATATTAGCAAGTTAATTATCTCCCCTTCTAAATTTTAGATAGCAACGGTATTCCTTCATGCACATCTGCAGGTTGTGTACTACAACTGTGAAAAGTTTCATAAAAATTCAATAAGCAGCTTAGTAGGAGTTGCGCTTACAAGGTACATGTCCCCCCCCTTTTTTTTCGTGAAAGTATAAGGTGAATTATCTCCCATTTTAAATTTTGGACAGCAACCTTATTCCTTCATGCACATCTGCAGGTAGTGTACTACAACTGTGTAAAGTTTCATAAAACTCCAATAAGCCGTTTAGGAGGAGTTGCTCTTACAAGGTACACGACCCCCCTTTTCGTGAAAGTATAAGTTGAATTATCTCCCCTTCTAAATTTTAGACAGCAACGATAATCCTTCATGCATATCTGCAGGTTGTGTACTACAACTGTGTAAAGTTTCATAAAAATTCAATAAGCAGTTTAGTAGGAGTTGCGCTTACAAGGTACATGCCCCCCCCTTTTTCGTGAAAGTATAAGTTGAATTATCTCCCCTTTTAAATTTTGGACAGCAACCATATTCCTTCAAACACATCTGCAGGTAGTGTACTACAACTGTGTAAAGTTTCATAAAACTCCAATAAGCCGTTTAGGAGGAGTTGCTCTTACAAGGTACACGACCCCCCTTTTCGTGAAAGTATAAGTTGAATTATCTCTCCTTCTAAATTTTAGACAGCAACAGTAATCCTTCATGCATATCTGCAGGTAGTGTACTACAACTGTGTAAAGTTTCACAAAAATCCAATAAGCCGTTTAGGAGGAGTTGCGCTTACAAGGTACACGACCCCCCTTTTCGTGAAAGTATAAGTTGAATTATCTCCCCTTCTAAATTTTAGACAGCAACGGTAATCCTTCATGCATATCTGCAGGTTGTGTACTACAACTGTGCAAAGTTTCATAAAAATTCAATAAGCAGCTTAGTAGGAGTTGCGCTTACAAGGTACATGCCCCCCTTTTTTCGTGAAAGTTGAATTATCTCCCATTTTAAATTTTGGACAGCAACCATATTCCTTCATGCACATCTGCAGGTAGCGTACTACAAATGGGTAAAGTTTCATAAAAATCCAATAAGTCGTTTAGGAGGAGTTGCGCTTACAAGGTACATGCCCCCCCTTTTTCGTGAAAGTATAAGTTGAATTATCTCCCCTTCTAAATTTTAGACAGCAACGGTAATCCTTCATGCATATCTGCAGGTAGTGTACTACAACTGTGTAAAATTTCATAAAAATTCAATAAGCAGCTTAGTAGGAGTTGCGCTTACAAGGTACATGCCCCCCCTTTTTTCGTGAAAGTATAAGTTGAATTATCTCCCATTTTAAATTTTGGACAGCAACCATATTCCTTCATGCACATCTGCAGGTAGCGTACTACAAATGTGTAAAGTTTCATAAAAATCCAATAAGTCATTTAGGAGGAGTTGCGCTTACAAGGTACATGCCCCCCCCCCCTTTTTTTTCGTGAAAGTATAAGTTGAATTATCTCGACTTTTAAATTTTGGACATCAACCATATTCCTTCATGCACATCTGCAGGTAGTGTACTACAAATGTGTAAAGTTTCATAAAAATCCAATAAGTCGTTTAGGAGGAGTTGCGCTTACAAGGTACATGGACGGACGGACGGACAGGGTGATTCCTATATACCCCCCCCCCCAAAAAAAAAAACTTTGCTTGTGGGGGGTATAATTATTATTTTTATGTAATAAATTAAACAAATTCCTTCATTATATCATATGAGTAGTAGAATGTAACTTGCCCCTAATCATTTGCAAAAATGACAATGAAATCAATAAAACAATATATGGTTTTTATATATTATGTAGTATATCATTCGAGGGTTGTTATCCTTATTATTGTTTATTTTTTTGCCGATCCTGATTCTGTAATTCACGGTAAATGATATTTTGGTTTCATAGTGATTTTTGCGGAAATAATCGTCAAAATTCACGTTGTCTATTATATTTAAGCTGTCTTATAAAGATAATACAACTTTAGAATCTTTTTGAAACAATTGGGTGGCCCTTAAAAGGGCCTTTTATAACTGAAGAATGCTGGATAGAAATTATTCCATCTGCCCTTCCATGTCTTTGATAATTCCAGCTTTCTTTTTCGCGTACATGTAGAAGAGTTCTCTGAATGATTCGACATCAGCAATCTGCAGGAGATATATAGAATCTAACACCGACAAAAGTGCAAAACAGGGAAATCTTACCCTCGGGTGTCGGAGATTTCCCTGTCTTACACTTTTTGCCGGTGTTTGATTTTATTTCTCACTTTTATCAGCTGTTTTTAGTTTCGTGTTTGTTTGACGAGCATGTAAACAGTGTGAGTTATTTCCCCTTTCATGTCAATCTTTGTCTTTGTACAGGTAAAATTCCTCCGGGATTCGGAGCACTCCAATTAAGGATAAAATTATAAAACCTAACTTAACGGGCACATACTTAAAAAGATACGTATTTACAGTTAAGATCAAATATACGTAGTAGTTAAAAGTTCATCATTTCCATGTTGTATAAATTTGGTTAGTGGCATAAAAACGTATTTACATCAATTACTAAAAAGTATAAAACGTGTGTTGTAAAATAGTCGTTTCAGTAGTATTATAATTGATAGCGTTGTTAAAAGTCCATTCTGTTGTTTAGTTATTCATATTAGTAAAAACGTATATACACACAGCACTAAAAGATAAAAGCGCAATCGTAATTTATACAATGTTCTTTCCTTCACGCACTCTCCGAATACAGCAATTCTTCCGTTGTTAAAACAAATTGACTCATAAAAGGTAAAATCATCATTTAAGTATGCGTATAGACTTTAAAAGGTAAAACGATCTCTTTAATGAACGGATCGGGTGCTGGACACAGTAAGAAAAATATTATATTAGCTTACTTATAAAAGGAAACAGTTGTATAAAAGTACTATCAGCTATTGACTATCTGCCTTTCTACATAATGCTCTTCAATATTTCAGTTCTCTTTTGGTGTAGCACAAAGCAATAGTGTTGCGTGGCTCTTTCGATTTGCACTAAATCCTGGTTTGAATATGGAATCAGTTGGTTTATTTTATATGAGGTGCAGTCCAAGATGATTTGCATAAGCAGCCCATTTTGTTCTATAGTCCGTGTACCACCACCCCTTGCCTCTTCTAGAGCTTCACCTAGTTTCACCATTTGTGTTTTTCTGTTTTCTTCTAGAGTTTTACATTCTAGTAAAAAATGCACTCTATCTTCATCTTCCTCCCCACATAGTTTACAGATCGGAGATATTTTGTTACGGCTGAACTTAGCGTGGTGGTATTGTAGCATATAAGTATCAGTAATTAATCGTAATTTGATTTCTGCTTTTTGTATGTCGTACTTTCGATTTTTCACTCTTCGTAATATGTTATGTGGTGTTCCTATTGGATTTTGTTGAATTTCTAGATATTCTAATGTAGATTTTATTTGCTTTTCGTTTGTCCATTTATCGTACCAAAAGCTGTTAATGGCCTTTTTCATTGCATTTTTCCACTGCTGTTTCTTTGGAGGATTTTCTAGTATTTCTTCTGGAGATGGCAGATTATATTTCTGGAGCGTCTTCCTAATTCTACAGATGAAAAATCTGTCTTCTTCTTTTGAGTTTTCCATTTCCCATATGAGTATGTCTTTTTCGATGGATGAGTCAAGCCTGGCTAAGGTGGTAAATAAGATCATTGCATTTTTGTCCAGCGTTGTCTCTATTGGTTCTGCACCTATTAGTGTGTAGATGGCTACTGCTGCGGTTCGCTCTGGAAGGCATTGAAATTGCCTGCAGGTTGCCCTTTGAAGCTGTTCTAATTTCTTCGTGTCTAATGGTGTATATGCTTGGATTTCCAGCCCATATAGATAACGTGGGACAGCGTATGTATTCCAGATTTTCAGTAGAACCACTGGGGACATTCCTGATCTTGCATGCAGTTCAGGTCCTAGTAAGGCATATATTGTTCGTCTGCCTATACTCAATCTCTCTTCAATATTTATTTTCCCGTTTTCTTGGCAAGTTATTCCAAGGTGCTTAATTGATTGTACCCTGTTTATTTCCTGGTCTCCTAATACATAAACTGTACAGCATGCATTTGCCGGTAAAACGCACGTGATTTGTTGTCTTGTACTAGTGCAAGATAAGAAAATCTCACATCGCTAAAAATAGGAATTGGTCTGTCTCAAAAGGGAAAAAAAATGTATCTCAATGTCAATCTTCTATCTTTCTTTGCCTTATTGTATTTCTTTTGAGTATAGTGTAGTTTGTAGTTCAGCTGAACTATCTGTTCACAAGCTCGACGGAATCGTCTTTCTTGTTCTGCAACAGTCTTTAGTTATTCATTTGGTTATTCATGATGAGATGAACAATTTTGATGATAGTTCGATTCAATCTTTAAAAAGAACTCGTAATTTTGAGTAAATTGAGTACCTTGTGTCCCATGGTCTTCAACCACGCCCTTATTGAAATTTGATTAGATAGTTTTTAGTAAATTTATTAGCTTGCGTGTGTTCACTCCCTTCTCGAAATGTGATTAGCTAATGTGTTTTGTTATGTAAATATGAAAAATGACCGAATAATGATTTTATTTGTTTTAATATTATGTTAACACCATTTGCATATAAATGAAATTACAATGTAAATAAATGTACATATTGAACATATTTTATTTATTTAAATACAACAGACAGGACAGCAGATGTATACAGCTATTTTCGACACCTGTGCGGTCACAGTTTGGGTAAATGTCAATGAGATGACCATGAATATATATATATATAAAAGAAATTATTAAAAAAAGAACAAAACGGATTTTTCACAACATTCTTGTATATATATATATATATGATAAAAGTACATGAGACAAAATCCCAATTAATACATGGGTACCTGTAAACCAGTTCAACAACTACCACTAGCATTTGTTAGTGCCGGTACCAAGTCCGGCTATCCCGAATTCCTATGATTATATATGTTTGTTTGTTGTCTATGCTTTATGTTTGCTTTGGGGTTCATTGGTTGGTTGGTGATGTTTGATTGGATTTTTCTGTCATTGTGAGGGATTCCTGTTATCTTCTCTTCACAATGGTAAACAACGCTTTTATTGTTGTTCTTCATCTTGAAGTCACCAGGAGGCCTTCAACAATGAACGGGGGTTGGCTCAGAAATAGTAAAATTTAAACACAGGAAAGATAAAATAACAAAATATGGAAATTACGGCAAATTTGAGTTCTGCAGATGGCCATTTCGACAATCTATGTCTCTTTAATGCAGATGAAATCAAATATTTGGAATACCAGAAAACCAAAAGATGTTTAAAAGCTGTTAGAGAACAAATAACCTAAAGGGCCTTAAAGTTACGCCAAAATCATCTAAAGACAGAGCTTTGCAGTAGGGAGATACTCCTTAGTTTCATACAAGCAATATTACAGCTATAGTCAGGACAAGAACATGTTTATCAAAATCAGTTTCTGCTATATATTTCATATAAAACCATACTGCATGGATTTCTTTACAACAAAAGACACAGAATTATCTGAATTTCATTTCATTATTTTTTCATTATTTTGTCTCTATTCTTCTTCAATTTGTAAAAATCCATTCAGATATTAACTTCGATTCTTTTTGGAAAACTGTGGTTTTATATGGAATGCATACTGGAAAACGGCATTGCGTCCACAGGCACTTGTTTCTGGTAAAAAAAATATATATATATAGTATCTAGGTATATTCTTTTTACCAGAAACAAGTGCCTGTGATTGTGTCAAAGCTTTTGGGCACGTACTATATATAAAAAATACCAAAAAAATACACAAAAAACCCCCCCCACTAAAATACTAGAGAGAAGCACAAAAAAAAACAATGAAAGCAAAGGAAATAATAATAAAAAACATATTTTCATACATTTTTGGGTGGTCGGCGGTGGTCAGCAGTGATCGGCGGTGGTCGGCGGTAAAAAGACCTACCGGGTTCAAAAACCACTGGGAGTAGAATAAATAACAAATTAATTGTGGGCTAACACATCTTTCACTGTTGTGCTAAAATTATGATCTGCTGGTTAGAAAATAAGGAAATAATCACTTTTTACCGATATCCATTCACATATAGTAGTTTAACAATAAAGACCTATTTATAATCTAGAATATACTTCTGGCTGAATATAATTATCTGTAAACAATTATAGAGTTATTTACAATTACCCTAAATTTAACACTCGAGTTTGTGCTCAAAATTAGTCGCCATCTCAGTTTGGCTTTTGCCACGTCCTCGCTTCAGTTGTCCCACATTTTGCCGAAATGTCTTTCTCAAGTTCAACGGTTTGCCCCTAGTCTTTGGCTGAGGTCTTTTTATAGATTTTCCCATGTTCATCGTTTTCTTAATATAAAGAGATGTTTCATAATTACATGTATCATAAATATGTTCCGGTTCTATTGGCGACACATCTGATTCAGATACCCCAAAATCTGTTTGTCTGTAGTTTGATATGGTAAAATCCAACTCGGCAGAAGGAGAAGACAGACTTTTTATTTTTGTAATTATTGATTCAGGATCCGAGCCTTTGTTTATCAAATTTGTTGATGCTAGAAGATGGAGAAAAGTTCCATAGCGATGCTTAATCATACCAATAAATTGTAATAACAGCAAAATGGTGAACAATACTAAGAATAACAGTCCAAGTGGCTCAATGGTAATGGAGGCTCCACCTGCAGTAGGTATTTTCACATTTAGTACCGCCTTTACCTCATTCATTGCGGTCATTATTACGAGCCATAGTCCATTCACAAAGAAAAATGCAAATGCAACTTTGTTCCGAAAGTCTTTCAAACTTTCGGCAACTGCTTTCTCTTTCTTTTTATCTTGATTCAAAGGTTCTAAATAGTTTGCTATTAAATCTTTCCAAAATAAGATCTCGTCTTCCTTTAATGCTTTGTTTTCATCTGCCCATGATTGATCGTCAACAACATCATCTTGTTGAGTCGTCATTTTATGTACATTTCTTCTTAACGTTTTACGCACTCGAGTTCGGGAATCTTCGCCCTCATCATCTCCATCATTTTCAGTGTTTTTATATATGTTAACCACACTTTCTAACGAACGCAGTATTATCAGGTTGTTTATCCATCGAAAAATGGATGGTATCATATCGGCACACGTCACGTCTTTTAATCGTGTTTCTTTTACTTGATTAAGAACATCATCGATTACCTCCCCTGAAATGGATTCTAATTCACCTTCTGTTTTCTTTTTCTTTTGTGTTGTGTGTTCTTGACTTACTAAGACTGCAGTCTGGGTTTCTCTTGTACCCCACGAAACATTATTTAAATTACAAATTGCATAGATAATCAAAAACAAATAGCCTGCCGGAATACAGATATAATATAACACTCCCCAAAATAAATCAGTCAGTTCATGTGGGTGAAATAGTCCAGCAATGAAAAAAGTCCCGACCAATACGTACAGAAATACAGCAGAGGGAGTGAACAAACCTTCCTGTGATATACTTACAATGGTACCCACAAGGACTGCCATCATTAACATGGCATACAAAGCACTTAGTACCATGGCAACTGTCAGCTGTGTTTGAGACTTGAATTTCAAGCAGATGAAGATGAAAATAAGTGTTGGTCCATATATCATAATATAAGCAACAATAGTAGAGGTACTAAATACCGTTCTTACAGCTGATTGCATTGCTAATAAGACAGTAGATGGTCCAAGAACTGATGATGCAAATAAAATAATCTGATAGATGATATATAGGTATGAAATATTTGAGTTGTTTCTTGTCGTTCGTTTATAGCTTAAAAGAAGATCTAAAATGTTAGCCATTGTTGATGGCAACCATCTTCTTCTCTGGTTAAAAAATTCTCGGAACTCCTCTGGGGCGAATGTCAGTGCCTCTGCAGCTGCGCAATACTCTATCCGATACCCTTGTTGTAACATTAGAGTACAAAGCCATCTATCCTCACCTACAATTATAATTGACAGTATAAACCTTGGATGATATGATTTTTTAAACAAAAATAATTGTTTTTAATTAATAATTAATTAATTACTTAATTAATTAATTAATTAATTAATTTATTTATTTATTTATTGGTTTGTCTTTCTGGTGACTGCTACTTTTTGGTTTAATTTGGTATTGTCGTGCAAATTAGAGTTTGGAGGGTGGTGTATCGTAGATTATAAAATAGGCATTTGTTTCTTCTTCGTTTAGCATGCAACATTAACGAATAAGAGAAAACACCGATTGTCGTGCAACCAGGGTGCTGTGTCCTCTTGGAGCGACATGACTACCCACGGACAGTTGTTTCAGTAATCTAGCACTATAAACATCAAACTAAGCGTGTTGGTCTAGTACAAAGCGAACATCAACATTATCTCATTGAAATGCAACTTATTCGCACCGTGATATAGCTGTAAAATTGCTCATTTGCCGTTAAACAACAATCACTCAAACTCCATCAATTAATTTATAGAGAACAAACACTGTTGACTTAGAAAATTGACGAGTTTCGGATAAAATTGCACCAATAATCATCAAACTGTTCATCTAAGCTTTACCTATATTAACCTTTGTGATATAATGTTATCTATGTAATTACATTTTCAAACGTTTCGTATTAGTTCAGAAAGTGACTGCTAAATATGACTGATTTTGTAACGTAATTCTATTGCATCATTTCTATTTTTATAACTATTATACCTTGATCGTACTGAAGATAGTGTTTTGGTTCAGTTGGTAAACTGGAATATGTTCTCATAATGTTGTCATCCATTAACGCTTTGGCTCGGAACAGACTGAAACATCCGGGACTGCACAACACACAACCAAATACGTGTTCAGCAGATTTCTGTAGCCAATGACCGATTGCATACTCAAATTTTTGATACCACACAACAGGACCTGTAAATACAGTGATGATAAAAGGACCTGTCAAAGACGAATGCTGTATACAATGTCAAAGCAAATGTAAATGCATTATGAAAATTGTACAATATAAAGAAATACAATTGAAAATCGTAATATACAACGCCAAGACATGGAAGGTTTACACTCCGACGGGGCAAGACAGTGAAAAATGTACAACATAACGGAAAACAAATATAACACAACTGTAATGGTATTTGATGTGTATATATGAATACATATTATAATAGCAGTATTACCAGAGCCACCAGGTTTGATTCTTCCGCATGTGGCGCCAACCTTGGGATTTTTCTTCATTCTGTCTATAAGTAGTTGTAGAGCTTCTGGGGAGAAATCGACATCACCGTCCAGTGCCATGACATACGTGTTTTGAGCCTATATAGTGAGACATATTCAAATAATTAAGAATTTAAAGACAAAAGATAGGATATACATGTACATTTGATATTTCACTTAGAGCAAATACTATTTAAGACCTATATCGTTAACTAAAATTTAAAGCCTATACCAATAACCTGATTTTAAGTCTATATATGTTAGAAGAACAGTCTGAGGATACCAATGGTATAATCGGAAGCCGTAAATCGGTGTGAAGTACAGACAATATAATCACCAAAAGAAAAACGACAAACAATGTTCCACAAAACACTATGCAGAAAATCAAAGACTGAACAACAGTTAAGTTCACAATGTGAAATTTGAAATCATATCTTTTGTCGTAAGGTTACGTTTTTAACCGATCCTCACATTCTCACAGTCAATTTCGAGGTGCATGCATGTCAAGGTTTGAAGCAGAGCTAACTGTATCTGTGGTATCTTTTATTTCAAGCTCAATGGGATAGATATGATAAAAATAAATTACCAAACTGATTTATTTTCGAAATCCAGAATATTAGGGTAGTTATATTTCCTATAACATAAACACTTTTTCTTATGCTAACAAAACGTTCAAAAAAGATTTTATTTTTTTTATTTTCGGACGGTCCAATGATATTTTCGATTGTGACTTTGTCCATATTACGTGATGCATTGAAGTAAACGTTTCGATTTCACTGGGTGAAATACCTGTTTTTATTTCACTTGAAAATCTGGGTATTTGGACAGGTATATAATTATAAATAACTCTATCTATGGTAACTTTAAGATAAAAAATAATCTTTATGATGATGTATCATTTTCTGTATAGTTGAATTTAAAATGACTGCATGTGGCGATACATAAATGTTATTATATATTCTAACATAACCTCCTTCTTTCGCTTTGTTAACAAACGATCGAGTTATCCATTTGGTATAATCTCATTAGCACATGCGCCGGTGAATGTGACTGACTTTTCCATTGGCAACATAAATTGTGTGCGACATTTTCCCCAAACGTAAATATAAATTACCGTCTTCCAATCAAAGTATACTACTGTATTTGTACTCTTAGACATATCAGAATCGAAATAACCGCGTATGTAGCAGATTGTATACTTCCTTGTTCCTTAACAAATATTTTATTTACTTAGAAATTATCAATAGATTTATTGCTATCTTTTTTTAATGATACCTGTTGAACAATATTTGATGGCAGCTTTTCAAATATTGATTGAGCACTCTCGAAATCTTTTATCGTAGACTTGATCTTGTGTATCTCCTTATTGACTAACTTATAGCCAATCAAATAATACAGGTACATTATCTGAAATGAAAAGGTGCATATTGAGAGGCTAATGAATTTCAATTTTCTTGTATAGTTTGAAAGATTGATTGATTATTGTGAGTAATATTTCAGGTATACTCAGGACGATAACAAGTTCAATAATATATAAAAACTAGAACTGTGAGTGTTACCCCCCCACTCCCCCCGCTTGCAATACTATGATGTTCAAACTTTGGAATACAGGTATATTAGGAAGTTACCTATGAAAAATGAACGGATATGGAGCTATGTCAAGGTGACAACATCCCATCTCCAAAATAAACTAACCAAGAACATACATCTAGGGGTCGCCACAAGTACACGACCTCCCTTTTCGTGAAAGTATAAGTTGAATTATCTCCCCTTTTAAATTTTAGACAGCAACGGTATTCCTCCATTCACATCTGCAGGTTGTGTACTACAACTGTGTAAAGTTTCATAAAAATTCAATAGGCAGCTTAGTAGGAGTTGCGCTTATAAGGTACATGCCCCCCCCTTTTCGTGAAAGTATAAGTTGAATTATGTCCCCTTTTAAATTTTGGACAGCAACCATATTCCTTCATGCACATCTGCAGGTAGTGTACTACAACTGTGTAAAGTTTCACAAAACTCCAATAAGCCGTTTAGGAGGAGTTGCGCTTACAAGGTACACGACCCCCCTTTTCGTGAAAGTATAAGTTGAATTATCTCCCCTTCTACATTTTAGACAGCAACGGTATTCCTTCCTGCACATCTGCAGGTTGTGTACTACAACTGTGTAAAGTTTCATAAAAATTCAATAAGCAGTTTAGTAGGAGTTGTGCTTACAAGGTACATGCTCACCCCCCCCCTTTTCATTAAAGTGTAAGTTGAATTATCTCCCCTTTTAAATTTTGGACAGCAACCATATTCCTTCATGCTCATCTGCAGGTAGTGTACTACAAATGTGTAAAGTTTCATAAAAATCCAAGCCGTTTAGGAGGAGTTGCGCTTACAAGGTACACGACCCCCCTTTTCGTGAAAGTATAAGTTGAATTATCTCCCCTTCTATATTTTAGACAGCAACGGTATTCCTTCATGCACATTTGCAGGTTGTGTACTACAACTGTGCAAAGTTTCATAAAAATTCAATAAGCAATTTAGTAGGAGTTGCGCTTACAAGGTATATGCCCCCCTTTTCGTGAAAGTATACCGGCAAGTTAAATTATCTCCCCCTTTTAAATTTTGGACAGCAACCATATTCCTTCATGCACATCTGCAGGTAGTGTACTACAAATGTGTAAAGTTTCATCAAAATCCAATAAGCAGATTAGGAGGAGTTGCACTTACAAGGTACATGGACGGACGGACGGACGGACAGGGTGATTCATATATACCCCCCCAAACTTTGTTTGCGGGGGGTATAACTATAAATGAGGGAACGAACGGTAAACGACTGAAAAAGTATGGAAAGTATAGTACGGACGAAACATTTAGTCTGTTGTAACGGCTATAGCGCACATACTCTTTTTCGAAATCTTCTAGCATAGGAAGTTGCCAAAGTTCCCACAATATTTACACTGTATTCTCTGTATCATGAATCCATATTAATAACATAATATCAAATATCAGACTTTACCCACAATTAATGGCTATTCAATTCCAAAATATATAAATACCGACATTGTCGGAAAATATAAAATAACAGAAAGAAAAAGAAGCCTCAGTTGTTAGGATGATTATACTCAATTGCAGTCAGGTTTAGAAACTAAAATTACCTCGTCTTTTGTGTCAAAATACATTTGTTCATTGAGCAAGAAAACAACTCCAACTACATACTACATTCAACCAAAGTAGTAATTCTGTGATATATACCTGTGACCATCTTTTCTTGTGTCTAATTTTATCTTTGTCCTTTAGATGTACCACAAGTTTATTTTCTCCTGGTAAAGTCCATATAAGACGTCCACCATAAGGAGTTGCAATTTTATCTGGTGGTGACATATTGATTGGAATTTGATGAACTGCTCTGAAAACGTGAAATAAAAATAAAGTAGAAATTTAACATGTAAAATCAGTAAATGATATATGTAATGTATTTACGACATAACTGCAAAGTAGGGGTCGGATTTATATCAAATCTGTGCAAATTCAGATACTGGAGAAAATAAACAAAATTACTGAATTTAAATGTAATAACAGTTTTTGCTTGTTAAAACGTGATTCCACTCATATAAAGGTGAAATACACATGTTGTTGGGACAATACACTATTTTGTAATCCGGACACACGAAACAAAGTTTAGTTTGTTAACATAATATTATTTTCTGGGTTTCTTTATTTTTTATTATTAAAGAAACATAAAATACCTATATGAGAAAAGACAGTATATAAAATAATAGCAAAACACCATTAGTGAAACATACAACAGCAATATTAGTGGACCGTAGGCAACGTCCTAATTCAAACAGAATAGAACTAGCATTGATAAGATTGAAAATAACCATCAGATCAAAAGATCGAATAACAGTAAAATCCGGAAGTAAGACCCCAAGCTTCAAATGTTAATATTCCCCTGTTTTATGCCTCATGACAATGGGCCACACTTTTTACTAGTGAACTCCGCCATATTGGTGTGCCTGTCGCAAGCCAGAATCTGGATTTCTATGAAAAAACTATTTTAATACTTGCACTCTCGATTGGGCTTAATTTCAATCATGTGTAAAACTAAATATCAAATCAACTTACACTCCTGCTTCTGTTATTACTTCAATCAGTTGTTGAACAAATTCATTTGGTTCTCGTTTGTTCTCTGTAGTTTCCATGGCATCGTCAAACATAATATGTGCTGAGGAATAAACAAAACTCTATGAATCGAATTGAGTACTCGTTTCATATTTGAAAACAAAGCATATTACAATTATATTAATTGTAATACACTATGTGGTACTACTGCCTTGGAATTAGTATACTAATGGTTAGACCGTGCAGACCGGATACTATTTAGTACATACAAATCTGATTCCAAATACTTTAGGTGTTTGGTCTTTAAATATACGAAGGACCCCTAACGGTCAGCTTCTTGCTTGTCTAAATGCAAATATAAGACGGATGAAATTGCTTTCGTCTTCAATTTTGCATCGTTCATATATCAAGTTTGAAGTCACTTTTAAGACAACCGAGGGGGTAATCAAGAATGGACGATCCAGAGACGCAGGCAACATTGGGCTAAGACACAGAACGACGACAAAAAACATACAATACAGAAAACTAAACAGATGAATAACACAGACCACGTGGTAGCAAATGGTAATGACTTCCTGTTTCTTATAACACACCCACCGTGAAATAATGCTGACTTGGTGTTGAACAATAATTGATAGAGGAACGATCATACAGTGTTATATTCCAGAAGCAGACCTATTTCTATGTGTCCTTGATCAGGAGATACTTTGTATCTGTTCCTAACCATGACCTATTTTTGTCTGTCCTTGACCATGACCTATTTGTGTATGTCCATGATCAGGATCTAGATTTCCACTGACTTCGTTGTAGTTGGTCATATTGTCATATTGTTGCAAATCTATGTCTTTCTTTTATTGTATTGGGTAGATCATTCATTATTTATTTTCATGTTTGTTGAGGGATAAAACAGGTTGTATATAAAGAGTAGAGAATAATAATTCCTGGATTTACTTTTGGCATGAATTATAAAAAATCATTCTAGATTAAATGTAAGATAAGAAGAACAGCAATAATTGAAATTTAAATGAGTCTTGTTGCATTTTTCACCATTGTTATGACATCTAACATTTTTTCTTTCATTAGTACCTTCAAATTCATAGTAATCTCGGTTAACTGCTTTTCTGTTCAGTCCAGTTTCAAACACACTTTCGTTACTTGCCGCATTGGACATTTCATCTTTCGCTATATGGCGAGCAGCCTGGTCCAAGTCTAATCTAATAATGAAAACAAAGAATTCCATTATTTTGTATTCATCAATCATATTCGGATAAGATCAAGATAAAAGTTGCCCTTGAACTATTACAAGATTAACATTTAGTGTTAAGCGACGTAATATACACATATACATTACACTACAAAGTCAAGAGATTCTGAATAGACCAGTTTTTGTGCTAGAAATTCTGAAGTGTCTGAAAATTCTGAAAATTACTCAAAATTCTGAAAAGATTCTGAACAGATTCTGAACATTGCTGAAAATTCTGAACAGATTCTGAAAATTCTGAAAATTGTTGAAAATTCTGAACAGATTCTGAAAATTACTGAAAATTCTGAACAGATTCTGAACAGATTCTGAACATTGCTGAAAATTCTGAACAGATTCTGAACAGATTCTGAACATTGCTGAAAATTCTGAACAGATTCTGAAAATTCTGAAAATTGCTGAAAATTCTGAACAGATTCTGAACATTGCTGAAAATTCTGAACAGATTCTGAACATTGCTGAAAATTCTGAACAGATTCTGAACATTATCTTTCTTCTTAAATCAATATATTTTACTTCATTTTCATTAGATTTTAACTAAATATAGAATGTGATATTTCATTAATTAATTATTTTAAAAAAAATTAGAACAGCTATATTATTTCATTTCTCATTAAATTTGACATTTTCTTTATTTCAATCTTTCTTCTTAAATCAATATATTTTATTTCATTTTCGTTAGATTTTAACTAATTATGGAAAGGGATCAGAGAAAGGATATTTTACTAATTAATTTTTTTAAATTAAATTACAACAACTATATTATTTCATTTCTTATTAGATTGGTCATTTTCTTTATTTCAAATTTTTCTTCTTAAATCAATATAATTTACTTCATTTTCATTAGATTTTTACTAAATATAGCATGTGATATTTCACTAATTAATTATTTAAGAAAAATTAAATTTAAGCAACTATATTATTTCATTTTTTATTAAATTTGTCATTTTTATATCAATTTTTTTCTTCTTAATTCAATGTATTTTACTTCATTTTTAAAAATTAATTAAAAACTTTGAAGTGGCCCCAACTTAAGTGCTAAAACAACAATCTACACTATAAGTATGTAAGTAAGAGCAAAACAATTTTTTTGACCTGTATATCATAAAACAGTATGGTATCAATTGCCAATTGATAAACCTGTATCCAGTTTAAATATATTAGAGAGGTGTCATATCCCTGCATGGATTCTGCTGAAAATTCTGAACAGAGTATGAACATTTTAACTAAATATATCATGTAATATTTCACTGGATGCAGGTTTTATCAATTGGCAATTGATACCATACTGTTTTTATGATATACAGGTCAATAAAATTATTTTGCTCTCACAAACATACTTACTTATAGTGAGTGTAGATTGTTGTTTTAGCACTTAAGTTGGGGTCACTTAAAGGTTTTTAATCAATTTTTAAAAATGAAGTAAAACATATTGATTTAAGAAGATAAAATTGATATAAAAAATAACTAATTTAATCAAAAATGAAATAATATAGTTGTTGTAATTTAATCTTTTAAAAATAATTAATCAGTGAAATATCACATGATATAATGTAGTAAATCTATATATGTAGTAAAAATCTAATGAAAATGAAGAAAAATATATTGATTTAAGAAGAACAATTTGAAATAAAGAAAATGACAAATTTAATAAGAAATGAAATAATATAGCTATTGTAATCTAATTTAAAAAAATAATTAGTGAAATATCCCTTTCTATATTTAGTTAAGATCTAATGAAAATGAAATAATGAAAATGTCAAATTTAATGAGAAATGAAATAATATATTTGTTGTAATTTAATTTTAAAATGTAATTAATCAGTGAAATATTACATGATATATTTAGTTAAAATGTTCATAATCTGTTCAGAATTTTCAGCAGAATCCATGCAGGGATATGACACCTCTCTAATATATTTAAACTGGATACAGGTTTATCAATTGGCAATTGATACCATACTGTTTTATGATATACAGGTCAAAAAAATTGTTTTGCTCTTACTTACATACTTATAGTGTAGATTGTTGTTTTAGCACTTAAGTTGGGGCCACTTCAAAGTTTTTAATTAATTTTTAAAAATGAAGTAAAATACATTGAATTAAGAAGAAAAAAATTGATATAAAAATGACAAATTTAATAAAAAATGAAATAATATAGTTGCTTAAATTTAATTTTTCTTAAATAATTAATTAGTGAAATATCACATGCTATATTTAGTAAAAATCTAATGTAAATGAAGTAAAATATATTGATTTAAGAAGAAAAATTTGAAATAAAGAAAATGACCAATCTAATAAGAAATAAAATAATATAGTTATTGTAATTTTATTTAAAAAATTAATTAGTAAAATATCCTTTCTCTGATCCCTTTCCATAATTAGTTAAAATCTAACGAAAATGAAATAAAATATATTGATTTAAGAAGAAAGATTGAAATAAAGAAAATGTCAAATTTAATGAGAAATGAAATAATATAGCTGTTCTAATTTTTTTTTAAATAATTAATTAATGAAATATCACATTCTATATTTAGTTAAAATCTAATGAAAATGAAGTAAAATATATTGATTTAAGAAGAAAGATAATGTTCAGAATCTGTTCAGAATTTTCAGCAATGTTCAGAATCTGTTCAGAATCGGTTCAGAATTTTCAGCAATGTTCAGAATCTGTTCAGAATTTTCAGTAATGTTCAGAATCTGTTCAGAATTTTCAGCAATTTTCAGAATTTTCAGAATCTGTTCAGAATTTTCAGCAATGTTCAGAATCTGTTCAGAATTTTCAGCAATGTTCAGAATTTTCCGAATTTTCAGCAATGTTCAGAATCTTTTCAGAATTTTGAGTAATTTTCAGAATTTTCAGACACTTTTCAGAATTTCTAGCACAAAAACTGGTCTATTCAGAATCTCTTGACTTTGTAGTGTTATGATTATCATGTAAGTATCTTGCGTAGTGCTTTATCAGGTTTTTTTGTTACATAGGATATGTATATAAAAATAAAATAAAACATCCAGGTGTTTTTTTAATTAAAGCTAAATTTATTCAGTACATTTAGATTGGAGTCAACGAGGATTTAGTTATGATTAGCTCATTTGGGCCATGAACCAAATGAACCACTGACGTCACTTCGCATTCATCAATGTTGTCGTGAGTGTTATTTGTAAGCATTTCGTCTTCTCTCTGGATCCACTGAACCAGTTCACTGTCATCTTGGAAGGAATGCTTATTGCACGATCTTCTACAACGGTGAGGCATTTTGTGTTAATCAAGAATCCAAGATGGCCATCACCACCGGATATAATTTACCATATGATTCTGCTAAGCTGATTGAACCCAAACTGTATATAAATGGTTATTGTGTTTTAGCGGGTGTATTAACTTGAATCGCCAACAGTCATGCAATATCTCGTATTTTAAATAGCAATGTGGTACATACACTTCAAGGCCCGACCATTTAACATTTTCTTTCTATGGAGGGGGTGGCTATGCTTTTCCCAAAAAGATCCAAAATAATTCATACGAACCAAAAATCTTCTTTTCTTCTTCGGCATGATACATCGGAAATTGTGCATCATATTGGTACCAAAAGTGCAGAGTCAATTCAGTGTTTAAAATAATACAGCCCCATCCTCCTAAAATTTATATGGTTGTTTCCTTAGTGTTATAGTGCTCACCTGAATAACGTTTTCAAAATCTGTTTCATTTCAATTCTATTTTCGTGCCACATCGTTGCACAGATGTATACTTTTGTCTGGGTGGATCCATCGTCTTTGTATGACTTATTGAACGACTCCTTTGATGTTTGTCGTCTGCTGTGCAACAATGAAAGGTCTGCTATTGGGCTGTAGTAATGCGGGAGAACAAATAGCCTGCATGATTACAAGAAAACCTATGTAACATTTTGCCAATGAATAAGAAATGTCAGTAGACATATTTCCAGTAGAAATTTGTAACATTCCTTTTTTTATTCACAAATAAGAGATAAAGGTAAAATACTCACAATCAGGATATATAAAACAACCCCAACTCCCCATGAGGGAAACATAAATTAAGAATAAATAAGAAGAGGAAAAGATACACGATGTAGCCAGTGCTTCGGCACCAACGAGGTTGAACAGATATATAATAATGTGAAAAACAAATATAGCACATTGTCGGAACTGTTCCAAAACCCAATAGAAAAATCTGAGAAACAAAGGCAAGATCGATATTCCTAACATATACATGACTGCTTACTTTCCTGACATGGTTGAAGTGCTTTAATAAAAAGTGGCAGGGTTAAGCTAGTTTAATGGGGCCCACACATCCTCCCTTAGTGATATAATGCGGTCATGTAATTGTCTGTTTTTCTGTGCCATAACTTTTCAGGAGAACCAGGAAATCATCTGCACTTAGCTGCTTGCAACAGTCATTCTATCTTCAGAGGAGACTTATATTATCTGTACCTACCTGTTTATAACAGACATTCTATCATGAGAAGAGAACCAGATATGTCGGCATGTCCAAAGCTGTGATAACCATGCTATTATAAAGATAATTAACATGGTATATACATCAGTATCTTTGCTGTCCTCCTTAGACATCCATGTAGCTGATATCCAATTATTGTTATTGACCAAACGAGCTACAATAATGCCTGTAACATACACTGGTGTACCTAATGATAATGCTACACAGAAGCAGGCTTTATCCATGCATAGCCTTACTACAGTTACTGCTGTATAGAAAAATCCAATAGTCGTGAAAAAATGAACCAGGAACGGTGTTAACAACCATGTGCCCGCATAGTTAGTGGTGTCCGCATAGTTAGTACAGTTAGTGGTGTTCGCATAGTTAGTATAGTTAGTGGTGTCCGCATAGTTAGTATAGTTAGTGGTGTTCGCATAGTTAGTATAGTTAGTGGTGTCCGCATAGTTAGTGGTGGTGTAATATCCTTGGTTGACAGTGGAGTTTTGTGCAATAGTTATGCAGTTGATTGGACTGATAGTTGAGTCAGGAATTGGTGATGGTTCATCTGAGAATGCAATTATAGGTCCATTGACACCAGGACATAGAAACGTAGGGAAGAGAACCATGACTAGAACTAGTCTGAAGAAGTTGGTTATTAACGAAGATACTGTTTGTGTTGTTTGTCTGTCTTCGTAGGCAAACAATTTACGAAAAATAGAATTCCTTGAATATTTGAAATAAGTTTCAAACCAACTGACGCTCACAAATACAGCAGCAAAGATCATCAGGAAGACATCGACAGGACCAATCTGGTCATTTCTCAGTTTGTATATTGGTACAGCACATACAGCTGCAGCTTGTAGTAACACTGATAAGATATTTAACATTTGTTTACACATTTTTCTTCCACCATTACAACATTTCTTTCTGTACGATATTGAATTTAAGATGGATGGAACAAGCGGAATTCCTGATAAATATGCACAGACTTCAATGACGTTCAATATTGGTAGAACCTTGAAGATGATGGTAGCCAAACAGAAAAGGTGAAGACATTCTCTTATTATCACCTATAAGTACAAAACGACAATGTTTTTATTCGTCTTCTGTCCATTACTTGTTTGATGTAATCATATTGCACATACAGGTCTCAGTGATGGTTTATTTACATTATTTCCATTAAGCATCTACATTGCCATATTCGTTTATCTGTACATTAAGTATTGAAATTTAAAAAAATAATGGTGCCATGCTTTTCAGAGATAATTCAGTGCGAAGATATCGAAGAAATTCAGATGGAATCTAAGGGGGAAACTTGTCTTAGAAACTACAAAATAAAATTTCATATGACAAAAATATTTGTCTAACCTTGAAGTATGTGAATGTGATTTAATTCGAATAATAGTCTCTTCTGTTTACATTAAAGAAAACCATTTGATTGATTGATTGATTGATTGATTGATTGATTGATTGATTGATTGATTGATTGATTGATTGATTGATTGATTGATTGATTGATTGATTGATGTCATCTTGTAATAAAATGAAAAAAATACCACACTGTAGTTATAAAATCCAATAGAAATATCATAGAAAGAGGCAAAATCGATACCCCTCGATACCTCTAACACACATAATGCATGACCGATCACTCTCCCGGTTTGGTTCAGGCATTTCAATAAAAAGTGGCGGGATTAAGCTACTTTTACAATAAAAGATCAATGAGGTGTGGACGATGTTATTATTAATTAAGTACGGGCACTTTAATAAACTAAAAAAAATACAAAATTCAAAATGATAAATGATAATAATGTACTCACAACTACTAGCTGTACAATTGATGGCGATTCTCGTTTTCCAAATAAAAACCTAAGCAACGATAGCAACAGCTGAACGCCATCAGGAATTGAGATAATAAACAGTAGATAATAACAAATGGCGTCTTTAGATAAATTTTTCTGCAAAATAAAGAAATGAAAAACTGTATTATGAATACAATGACGTCTGTGTGTTACCTGAATAATTTTAGTTGTTTGACAAGATGTTTTTTAAAATTATATTCCATATTGTATTGTCTCATCCATAGTGGCAGCTTAAAAAGGGTACAGTAAATAAATACATTGTGTATCATTCCTCAAAATTGCTATGTACATTTGTGAATTTACATTCTCCTGACTGGCATTGAAAACAGGTTCCACATGAGATCATTAAAATTGGATGGAAATACAACCTCCTTCGGAGTCCTGTTAGTCCCGGTATTTATGAGAGATCATCTTCTCTGAGATGTTGTTCTGTGTTATCACCAGGTTTGTAACTAGATTAACACGACGGGTGCCACTAGTTCACCTCCGGTTTTTAGCAGGGTTCGTGTTACTCGATCTTTAGTTGTATATGTATGTTTTGTAGATCGTTATTTGTCCTTTTGTACTTTTTCTTTTGGTCACTGTGTTGTCTGTTCTTTGGTTTACGGATTCTGATTACCCCGTTGGTATCTTCAAACTCTTCTTTACTTGTCCTTGTGTTGTATATTTCTTCAAATTTACATGTGTTGTGGTTAAGAAAAGGTGGCTATCTAATTTACTCCCACACGATGTGTTTCTGGAATAACCTTCATAATGTACGTTCTTAGTCAAAAGATTAGAAAGCCAAATTATTTAGTAACCTTTATATGGTACGCTACATAGTCAAAAGAGTGGAAAGGTAAATTATTTAGTAACCTTTATATGGTATGCTACATAGTCAAAAGAGTGGAAAGGTAAATTATTTAGAAACCTTTATATGGTACGCTACATAGTCAAAAGAGTGGAAAGGTAAATTATTTAGAAACCTTTATATGGTACGCTACATAGTCAAGAGTGGAAAAGTAAATTATTTAGTAACCTTTATATGGTATGCTACATAGTCAAAAGAGTGGAAAGGTAAATTATTTAGTAACCTTTATATGATACACTCTTAGTCAAAAGAGTGGAAAGGTAAATTATTTAGAAACCTTTATATGGTACGCTCTTAGTCAAAAGAGTGGAAAGGTAAATTATTTAGAAACCTTTATATGGTACGCTCTTAGTCAAAAGAGTGGAAAGGTAAATTATTTAGTAACCTTTATATGGTACGCTCTTAGTCAAAAGAGTGGAAAGGTATATTATTTAGTAACCTTTATATGGTACGCTACATAGTCAAAAGAGTGGAAAGGTAAATTATTTAGTAACCTTTATATGGTACACTACATAGTCAAAAGAGTGGAAAGGTAAATTATTTAGTAACCTTTATATGGTACGCTACATAGTCAAAAGAGTGGAAAGGTAAATTATTTAGTAACCTTTATATGGTACGCTACATAGTCAAGAGTGGAAAAGTAAATTATTTAGTAACCTTTATATGGTACGCTACATAGTCAAAAGAGTGGAAAGGTAAATTATTTAGTAACCTTTATATGGTACGCCACATAGTCAAAAGAGTGGAAAGGTAAATTATTTAGAAACCTTTATATGGTATGCTCTTAGTCAAAAGAGTGGAAAGGTAAATTATTTAGTAACCTTTATATGGTACGCTACATAGTCAAAAGAGTGGAAAGGTAAATTATTTAGTAACCTTTATATGGTACACTACATAGTCAAAAGAGTGGAAAGGTAAATTATTTAGTAACCTTTATATGGTACGCCACATAATCAAAAGAGTGGAAAGGTAAATTATTTAGTAACCTTTATATAGTACGCTCTTAGTCAAAAGAGTGGAAAGGTAAATTGCATAGTAACCTTTATATGGTACGTTCTTAGTCAAAAGAGTGGAAAGGTAAATTGTATAGTAACCTTTATATGGTACGCTCTTAGTCAAAAGAGTGGAAAGGTATATTAGTTAGTAACCTTTATATGGTATGCTCTTCGTCAAGAGTGGAAAGGTATATTATTTAGCAACCTTTATATGGTATGCTCTTAGTCAAAAGAGTGGAAAGGTATATTATTTAGTAACCTTTATATGGTACGCTCTTCGTCAAGAGTGGAAAGGTAAATTATTTAGTAACCTTTATATGGTACGCTACATAGTCAAAAGAGTGGAAAAGTAAATTATTTAGCAACCTTTATATGGTACGATACATAGTCAAAAGAGTGGAAAGGTAAATTATTTAGTAACCTTTATATGGTACGCCACATAGTCAAGAGTGGAAAGGTAAATTATTTAGAAACCTTTATATGGTACGCTCTTAGTCAAAAGAGTGGAAAGGTAAATTATTTAGAAACCTTAATATGGTACGCTACATAGTCAAGAGTGGAAAGGTAAATTATTTAGTAATCTTTATATGGTACGCTACATAGTCAAACGAGTGGAAAGGTAAATTATTTAGTAACCTTTATATGGTACGCCACATAGTCAAGAGTGGAAAGGTAAATTATTTAGAAACCTTTATATGGTACGCTCTTAGTCAAAAGAGTGGAAAGGTAAATTATTTAGAAACCTTAATATGGTACGCTACATAGTCAAGAGTGGAAAGGTAAATTATTTAGTAACCTTTATATGGTACACTACATAGTCAAAAGAGTGGAAAGGTAAATTATTTAGTAACCTTTATATGGTACGCTCTTAGTCAAAAGAGTGGAAAGGTAAATTATTTAGTAATCTTTATATGGTACGCTACATAGTCAAAAGAGTGGAAAGGTAAATTATTTAGTAACCTTTATATGGTACACTACATAGTCAAAAGAGTGGAAAGGTAAATTATTTAGTAACCTTTATATGGTACGCTACATAGTCAAAAGAGTGGAAAGGTAAATTATTTAGTAACCTTTATATGGTACACTACATAGTCAAAAGAGTGGAAAGGTAAATTATTTAGTAACCTTTATATGGTATGCCACATAATCAAAAGAGTGGAAAGGTAAATTATTTAGTAACCTTTATATAGTACGCTCTTAGTCAAAAGAGTGGAAAGGTAAATTATATAGTAATCTTTATATGGTACGCTCTTAGTCAAAAGAGTGGAAAGGTATATTAGTTAGTAACCTTTATATGGTACGCTCTTCGTCAAGAGTGGAAAGGTATATTATTTAGTAACCTTTATATGGTACGCTCTTAGTCAAAAGAGTGGAAAGGTATATTATTTAGTAACCTTTATATGGTATGCTCTTAGTCAAAAGAGTGGAAAGGTAAATTATTTAGTAACCTTTATATGGTACACTCTTAGTCAAAAGAGTGGAAAGGTAAATTATTTAGTAACCTTTATATGGTACGCTACATAGTCAAAAGAGTGGAAAGGTAAATTATTTAGTACCCTTTATATCGTACACTCTTAGTCAAAAGAGTGGAAAGGTAAATTATTTAGTAACCTTTATATGGTATGCTACATAGTAAAAAAAAAGTGGAAAGGTAAATTATTTAGTAACCTTTATATGGTACGCTCTTAGTCAAAAGAGTGGAAAGGTATATTATTTAGTAACCTTTATATGGTACGCTCTTAGTCAAAAGAGTGGAAAGGTAAATTATTTAGTAACCTTTATATGGTATGCTCTTAGTCAAAAGAATGGAAAGGTAAATTATTTAGTAACCTTTATATGGTACGCTACATAGTCAAAAGAGTGGAAAGGTAAATCATTTAGAAACCTTTATATGGTACGCTCTTAGTCAAAAGAGTGGAAAGGTATATTATTTAGTAACCTTTCTATGGTATGCTACATAGTCAAAAGAGTGGAAAGGTAAATTATTTAGTTACCTTTATATGGTACGCTCTTAATCAAAAGAGTGGAAAAGTATATTATTTAGTAACCTTTCTATGGTACGCTCTTAGTCAAAAGAGTAGAAAGGTAAATTATTTAGTAACCTTTCTATGGTATGCTACATAGTCAAAAGAGTGGAAAGGTAAATTATTTAGCTACCTTTATATGGTACGCTACATAGTCAAAAGAGTGGAAAGGTAAATTATTTAGTTACCTTTATACGGTACGCTCTTAATCAAAAGAGTGGAAAGGTATATTATTTAGTAACCTTTCTATGGTACGCTCTTAGTCAAAAGAGTGGAAAGGTAAATTATTTAGTAACCTTTCTATGGTATGCTACATAGTCAAAAGAGTGGAAAGGTAAATTATTTAGTAACCTTTATATGATACACTCTTAGTCAAAAGAGTGGAAAGGTAAATTATTTAGAAACCTTTATATGGTACGCTCTTAGTCAAAAGAGTGGAAAGGTAAATTATTTAGAAACCTTTATATGGTACGCTCTTAGTCAAAAGAGTGGAAAGGTAAATTATTTAGTAACCTTTATATGGTACGCTCTTAGTCAAAAGAGTGGAAAGGTATATTATTTAGTAACCTTTATATGGTACGCTACATAGTCAAAAGAGTGGAAAGGTAAATTATTTAGTAACCTTTATATGGTACACTACATAGTCAAAAGAGTGGAAAGGTAAATTATTTAGTAACCTTTATATGGTACGCTACATAGTCAAAAGAGTGGAAAGGTAAATTATTTAGTAACCTTTATATGGTACGCTACATAGTCAAGAGTGGAAAAGTAAATTATTTAGTAACCTTTATATGGTACGCTACATAGTCAAAAGAGTGGAAAGGTAAATTATTTAGTAACCTTTATATGGTACGCCACATAGTCAAAAGAGTGGAAAGGTAAATTATTTAGAAACCTTTATATGGTATGCTCTTAGTCAAAAGAGTGGAAAGGTAAATTATTTAGTAACCTTTATATGGTACGCTACATAGTCAAAAGAGTGGAAAGGTAAATTATTTAGTAACCTTTATATGGTACACTACATAGTCAAAAGAGTGGAAAGGTAAATTATTTAGTAACCTTTATATGGTACGCCACATAATCAAAAGAGTGGAAAGGTAAATTATTTAGTAACCTTTATATAGTACGCTCTTAGTCAAAAGAGTGGAAAGGTAAATTGCATAGTAACCTTTATATGGTACGTTCTTAGTCAAAAGAGTGGAAAGGTAAATTGTATAGTAACCTTTATATGGTACGCTCTTAGTCAAAAGAGTGGAAAGGTATATTAGTTAGTAACCTTTATATGGTATGCTCTTCGTCAAGAGTGGAAAGGTATATTATTTAGCAACCTTTATATGGTATGCTCTTAGTCAAAAGAGTGGAAAGGTATATTATTTAGTAACCTTTATATGGTACGCTCTTCGTCAAGAGTGGAAAGGTAAATTATTTAGTAACCTTTATATGGTACGCTACATAGTCAAAAGAGTGGAAAAGTAAATTATTTAGCAACCTTTATATGGTACGATACATAGTCAAAAGAGTGGAAAGGTAAATTATTTAGTAACCTTTATATGGTACGCCACATAGTCAAGAGTGGAAAGGTAAATTATTTAGAAACCTTTATATGGTACGCTCTTAGTCAAAAGAGTGGAAAGGTAAATTATTTAGAAACCTTAATATGGTACGCTACATAGTCAAGAGTGGAAAGGTAAATTATTTAGTAATCTTTATATGGTACGCTACATAGTCAAACGAGTGGAAAGGTAAATTATTTAGTAACCTTTATATGGTACGCCACATAGTCAAGAGTGGAAAGGTAAATTATTTAGAAACCTTTATATGGTACGCTCTTAGTCAAAAGAGTGGAAAGGTAAATTATTTAGAAACCTTAATATGGTACGCTACATAGTCAAGAGTGGAAAGGTAAATTATTTAGTAACCTTTATATGGTACACTACATAGTCAAAAGAGTGGAAAGGTAAATTATTTAGTAACCTTTATATGGTACGCTCTTAGTCAAAAGAGTGGAAAGGTAAATTATTTAGTAATCTTTATATGGTACGCTACATAGTCAAAAGAGTGGAAAGGTAAATTATTTAGTAACCTTTATATGGTACACTACATAGTCAAAAGAGTGGAAAGGTAAATTATTTAGTAACCTTTATATGGTACGCTACATAGTCAAAAGAGTGGAAAGGTAAATTATTTAGTAACCTTTATATGGTACACTACATAGTCAAAAGAGTGGAAAGGTAAATTATTTAGTAACCTTTATATGGTATGCCACATAATCAAAAGAGTGGAAAGGTAAATTATTTAGTAACCTTTATATAGTACGCTCTTAGTCAAAAGAGTGGAAAGGTAAATTATATAGTAATCTTTATATGGTACGCTCTTAGTCAAAAGAGTGGAAAGGTATATTAGTTAGTAACCTTTATATGGTACGCTCTTCGTCAAGAGTGGAAAGGTATATTATTTAGTAACCTTTATATGGTACGCTCTTAGTCAAAAGAGTGGAAAGGTATATTATTTAGTAACCTTTATATGGTATGCTCTTAGTCAAAAGAGTGGAAAGGTAAATTATTTAGTAACCTTTATATGGTACACTCTTAGTCAAAAGAGTGGAAAGGTAAATTATTTAGTAACCTTTATATGGTACGCTACATAGTCAAAAGAGTGGAAAGGTAAATTATTTAGTACCCTTTATATCGTACACTCTTAGTCAAAAGAGTGGAAAGGTAAATTATTTAGTAACCTTTATATGGTATGCTACATAGTAAAAAAAAAGTGGAAAGGTAAATTATTTAGTAACCTTTATATGGTACGCTCTTAGTCAAAAGAGTGGAAAGGTATATTATTTAGTAACCTTTATATGGTACGCTCTTAGTCAAAAGAGTGGAAAGGTAAATTATTTAGTAACCTTTATATGGTATGCTCTTAGTCAAAAGAATGGAAAGGTAAATTATTTAGTAACCTTTATATGGTACGCTACATAGTCAAAAGAGTGGAAAGGTAAATCATTTAGAAACCTTTATATGGTACGCTCTTAGTCAAAAGAGTGGAAAGGTATATTATTTAGTAACCTTTCTATGGTATGCTACATAGTCAAAAGAGTGGAAAGGTAAATTATTTAGTTACCTTTATATGGTACGCTCTTAATCAAAAGAGTGGAAAAGTATATTATTTAGTAACCTTTCTATGGTACGCTCTTAGTCAAAAGAGTAGAAAGGTAAATTATTTAGTAACCTTTCTATGGTATGCTACATAGTCAAAAGAGTGGAAAGGTAAATTATTTAGCTACCTTTATATGGTACGCTACATAGTCAAAAGAGTGGAAAGGTAAATTATTTAGTTACCTTTATACGGTACGCTCTTAATCAAAAGAGTGGAAAGGTATATTATTTAGTAACCTTTCTATGGTACGCTCTTAGTCAAAAGAGTGGAAAGGTAAATTATTTAGTAACCTTTCTTTGGTATGCTACATAGTCAAAAGAGTGGAAAGGTAAATTATTTAGTAACCTTTATATGGTACGCTACATAGTCAAAAGAGTGGAAAGGTAAATTATTTAGTTACCTTTATATGGTACGCTCTTAATCAAAAGAGTGGAAAGGTATATTATTTAGTAACCTTTCTATGGTACGCTACATAGTCAAGAGTGGAAAGGTAAATTATTTAGTAACCTTTATATGGTATGCTACATAGTCAAAAGAGTGGAAAAGTAAATTATTTAGAAACCTTTATATGGTACGCTACATAGTCAAAAGAGTGGAAAGGTAAATTATTTAGTAACCTTTATATGGTACACTACATAGTCAAAAGAGTGGAAAGGTAAATTATTTAGTAACCTTTATATGGTACGCCACATAATCAAAAGAGTGGAAAGGTAAATTATTTAGTAACCTTTATATAGTACGCTCTTAGTCAAAAGAGTGGAAAGGTAAATTGCATAGTAACCTTTATATGGTACGTTCTTAGTCAAAAGAGTGGAAAGGTAAATTGTATAGTAACCTTTATATGGTACGCTCTTAGTCAAAAGAGTGGAAAGGTATATTAGTTAGTAACCTTTATATGGTACGCTCTTCGTCAAGAGTGGAAAGGTATATTATTTAGCAACCTTTATATGGTATGCTCTTAGTCAAAAGAGTGGAAAGGTATATTATTTAGTAACCTTTATATGGTACGCTCTTCGTCAAGAGTGGAAAGGTAAATTATTTAGTAACCTTTATATGGTACGCTACATATTCAAAAGAGTGGAAAAGTAAATTATTTAGCAACCTTTATATGGTACGCTACATAGTCAAAAGAGTGGAAAGGTAAATTATTTAGTAACCTTTATATGGTACGCTCTTAGTCAAAAGAGTGGAAAGGTAAATTATTTAGAAACCTTAATATGGTACGCTACATAGTCAAGAGTGGAAAGGTAAATTATTTAGTAACCTTTATATGGTACGCTACATAGTCAAATGAGTGGAAAGGTAAATTATTTAGTAACCTTTATATGGTACGCCACATAGTCAAGAGTGGAAAGGTAAATTATTTAGAAACCTTTATATGGTACGCTCTTAGTCAAAAGAGTGGAAAGGTAAATTATTTAGAAACCTTAATATGGTACGCTACATAGTCAAGAGTGGAAAGGTAAATTATTTAGTAACCTTTATATGGTACGCTACATATTCAAAAGAGTGGAAAGGTAAATTATTTAGTAACCTTTATATGGTATGCTCTTAGTCAAAAGAGTGGAAAGGTAAATTATTTAGTAATCTTTATATGGTACGCTACATAGTCAAAAGAGTGGAAAGGTAAATTATTTAGTAACCTTTATATGGTACACTACATAGTCAAAAGAGTGGAAAGGTAAATTATTTAGTAACCTTTATATGGTACACTACATAGTCAAAAGAGTGGAAAGGTAAATTATTTAGTAACCTTTATATGGTACGCCACATAATCAAAAGAGTGGAAAGGTAAATTATTTAGTAACCTTTATATAGTACACTCTTAGTCAAAAGAGTGGAAAGGTAAATTATATAGTAACCTTTATATGGTACGCTCTTAGTCAAAAGAGTGGAAAGGTATATTAGTTAGTAACCTTTATATGGTACGCTCTTCGTCAAGAGTGGAAAGGTATATTATTTAGTAACCTTTATATGGTACGCTCTTAGTCAAAAGAGTGGAAAGGTATATTATTTAGTAACCTGTATATGGTATGCTCTTAGTCAAAAGAGTGGAAAGGTAAATTATTTAGTAACCTTTATATGGTACGCTCTTCGTCAAGAGTGGAAAGGTAAATTATTTAGTAACCTTTATATGGTACACTCTTAGTCAAAAGAGTGGAAAGGTAAATTATTTAGTAACCTTTATATGGTACGCTACATAGTCAAAAGAGTGGAAAGGTAAATTATTTAGTACCCTTTATATGGTACACTCTTAGTCAAAAGAGTGGAAAGGTAAATTATTTAGTAACCTTTATATGGTATGCTACATAGTCAAAAAAAAGTGGAAAGGTAAATTATTTAGTAACCTTTATATGGTACGCTCTTAGTCAAAAGAGTGGAAAGGTATATTATTTAGTAACCTTTATATGGTACGCTCTTAGTCAAAAGAGTGGAAAGGTAAATTATTTAGTAACCTTTATATGGTATGCTCTTAGTCAAAAGAATGGAAAGGTAAATTATTTAGTAACCTTTATATGGTACGCTACATAGTCAAAAGAGTGGAAAGGTAAATCATTTAGAAACCTTTATATGGTACGCTCTTAGTCAAAAGAGTGGAAAGGTATATTATTTAGTAACCTTTCTATGGTATGCTACATAGTCAAAAGAGTGGAAAGGTAAATTATTTAGTTACCTTTATATGGTACGCTCTTAATCAAAAGAGTGGAAAGGTATATTATTTAGTAACCTTTCTATGGTACGCTCTTAGTCAAAAGAGTAGAAAGGTAAATTATTTAGTAACCTTTCTATGGTATGCTACATAGTCAAAAGAGTGGAAAGGTAAATTATTTAGTTACCTTTATATGGTACGCTACATAGTCAAAAGAGTGGAAAGGTAAATTATTTAGTTACCTTTATATGGTACGCTCTTAATCAAAAGAGTGGAAAGGTATATTATTTAGTAACCTTTCTATGGTACGCTCTTAGTCAAAAGAGTGGAAAGGTAAATTATTTAGTAACCTTTCTATGGTATGCTACATAGTCAAAAGAGTGGAAAGGTAAATTATTTAGTAACCTTTATATGGTACGCTACATAGTCAAAAGAGTGGAAAGGTAAATTATTTAGTTACCTTTATATGGTACGCTCTTAATCAAAAGAGTGGAAAGGTATATTATTTAGTAACCTTTCTATGGTACGCTACATAGTCAAAAGAGTGGAAAGGTAAATTATTTAGTAACCTTTATATGGTACACTACATAGTCAAAAGAGTGGAAAGGTATATTATTTAGTAACCTTTCTATGGTACGCTACATAGTCAAGAGTGGAAAGGTAAATTATTTAGTAACCTTTATATGGTATGCTACATAGTCAAAAGAGTGGAAAAGTAAATTATTTAGAAACCTTTATATGGTACGCTACATAGTCAAAAGAGTGGAAAGGTAAATTATTTAGTAACCTTTATATGGTACACTACATAGTCAAAAGAGTGGAAAGGTAAATTTTTTAGTAACCTTTATATGGTACGCCACATAATCAAAAGAGTGGAAAGGTAAATTATTTAGTAACCTTTATATAGTACGCTCTTAGTCAAAAGAGTGGAAAGGTAAATTGCATAGTAACCTTTATATGGTACGTTCTTAGTCAAAAGAGTGGAAAGGTAAATTGTATAGTAACCTTTATATGGTACGCTCTTAGTCAAAAGAGTGGAAAGGTATATTAGTTAGTAACCTTTATATGGTACGCTCTTCGTCAAGAGTGGAAAGGTAAATTATTTAGTAACCTTTATATGGTACACTCTTAGTCAAAAGAGTGGAAAGGTAAATTATTTAGTAACCTTTATATGGTATGCTACATAGTCAAAAGAGTGGAAAGGTAAATTATTTAGTACCCTTTATATGGTACACTCTTAGTCAAAAGAGTGGAAAGGTAAATTATTTAGTAACCTTTATATGGTATGCTACATAGTAAAAAAAAAGTGGAAAGGTAAATTATTTAGTAACCTTTATATGGTACGCTCTTAGTCAAAAGAGTGGAAAGGTATATTATTTAGTAACCTTTATATGGTACGCTCTTAGTCAAAAGAGTGGAAAGGTAAATTATTTAGTAACCTTTATATGGTATGCTCTTAGTCAAAAGAATGGAAAGGTAAATTATTTAGTAACCTTTATATGGTACGCTACATAGTCAAAAGAGTGGAAAGGTAAATCATTTAGAAACCTTTATATGGTACGCTCTTAGTCAAAAGAGTGGAAAGGTATATTATTTAGTAACCTTTCTATGGTATGCTACATAGTCAAAAGAGTGGAAAGGTAAATTATTTAGTTACCTTTATATGGTACGCTCTTAATCAAAAGAGTGGAAAGGTATATTATTTAGTAACCTTTCTATGGTACGCTCTTAGTCAAAAGAGTAGAAAGGTAAATTATTTAGTAACCTTTCTATGGTATGCTACATAGTCAAAAGAGTGGAAAGGTAAATTATTTAGTTACCTTTATATGGTACGCTACATAGTCAAAAGAGTGGAAAGGTAAATTATTTAGTTACCTTTATATGGTACGCTCTTAATCAAAAGAGTGGAAAGGTATATTATTTAGTAACCTTTCTATGGTACGCTCTTAGTCAAAAGAGTGGAAAGGTAAATTATTTAGTAACCTTTCTATGGTATGCTACATAGTCAAAAGAGTGGAAAGGTAAATTATTTAGTAACCTTTATATGGTATGCTACATAGTCAAAAGAGTGGAAAGGTAAATTATTTAGTTACCTTTATATGGTACGCTCTTAATCAAAAGAGTGGAAAGGTATATTATTTAGTAACCTTTCTATGGTACGCTACATAGTCAAAAGAGTGGAAAGGTAAATTATTTAGTAACCTTTATATGGTACACTACATAGTCAAAAGAGTGGAAAGGTAAATTATTTAGTAACCTTTATATGGTACGCCACATAATCAAAAGAGTGGAAAGGTAAATTATTTAGTAACCTTTATATAGTACGCTCTTAGTCAAAAGAGTGGAAAGGTAAATTGCATAGTAACCTTTATATGGTACGTTCTTAGTCAAAAGAGTGGAAAGGTAAATTGTATAGTAACCTTTATATGGTACGCTCTTAGTCAAAAGAGTGGAAAGGTATATTAGTTAGTAACCTTTATATGGTACGCTCTTCGTCAAGAGTGGAAAGGTATATTATTTAGCAACCTTTATATGGTATGCTCTTAGTCAAAAGAGTGGAAAGGTATATTATTTAGTAACCTTTATATGGTACGCTCTTCGTCAAGAGTGGAAAGGTAAATTATTTAGTAACCTTTATATGGTACGCTACATATTCAAAAGAGTGGAAAAGTAAATTATTTAGCAACCTTTATATGGTACGCTACATAGTCAAAAGAGTGGAAAGGTAAATTATTTAGTAACCTTTATATGGTATGCTACATAGTCAAAAGAGTGGAAAAGTAAATTATTTAGAAACCTTTATATGGTACGCTACATAGTCAAAAGAGTGGAAAGGTAAATTATTTAGTAACCTTTATATGGTACACTACATAGTCAAAAGAGTGGAAAGGTAAATTATTTAGTAACCTTTATATGGTACGCCACATAATCAAAAGAGTGGAAAGGTAAATTATTTAGTAACCTTTATATAGTACGCTCTTAGTCAAAAGAGTGGAAAGGTAAATTGCATAGTAACCTTTATATGGTACGTTCTTAGTCAAAAGAGTGGAAAGGTAAATTGTATAGTAACCTTTATATGGTACGCTCTTAGTCAAAAGAGTGGAAAGGTATATTAGTTAGTAACCTTTATATGGTACGCTCTTCGTCAAGAGTGGAAAGGTATATTATTTAGCAACCTTTATATGGTATGCTCTTAGTCAAAAGAGTGGAAAGGTATATTATTTAGTAACCTTTATATGGTACGCTCTTCGTCAAGAGTGGAAAGGTAAATTATTTAGTAACCTTTATATGGTACGCTACATATTCAAAAGAGTGGAAAAGTAAATTATTTAGCAACCTTTATATGGTACGCTACATAGTCAAAAGAGTGGAAAGGTAAATTATTTAGTAACCTTTATATGGTACGCTCTTAGTCAAAAGAGTGGAAAGGTAAATTATTTAGAAACCTTAATATGGTACGCTACATAGTCAAGAGTGGAAAGGTAAATTATTTAGTAACCTTTATATGGTACGCTACATAGTCAAATGAGTGGAAAGGTAAATTATTTAGTAACCTTTATATGGTACGCCACATAGTCAAGAGTGGAAAGGTAAATTATTTAGAAACCTTTATATGGTACGCTCTTAGTCAAAAGAGTGGAAAGGTAAATTATTTAGAAACCTTAATATGGTACGCTACATAGTCAAGAGTGGAAAGGTAAATTATTTAGTAACCTTTATATGGTACGCTACATATTCAAAAGAGTGGAAAGGTAAATTATTTAGTAACCTTTATATAGTACGCTCTTAGTCAAAAGAGTGGAAAGGTAAATTGCATAGTAACCTTTATATGGTACGTTCTTAGTCAAAAGAGTGGAAAGGTAAATTGTATAGTAACCTTTATATGGTACGCTCTTAGTCAAAAGAGTGGAAAGGTATATTAGTTAGTAACCTTTATATGGTACGCTCTTCGTCAAGAGTGGAAAGGTATATTATTTAGCAACCTTTATATGGTATGCTCTTAGTCAAAAGAGTGGAAAGGTATATTATTTAGTAACCTTTATATGGTACGCTCTTCGTCAAGAGTGGAAAGGTAAATTATTTAGTAACCTTTATATGGTACGCTACATATTCAAAAGAGTGGAAAAGTAAATTATTTAGCAACCTTTATATGGTACGCTACATAGTCAAAAGAGTGGAAAGGTAAATTATTTAGTAACCTTTATATGGTATGCTACATAGTCAAAAGAGTGGAAAAGTAAATTATTTAGAAACCTTTATATGGTACGCTACATAGTCAAAAGAGTGGAAAGGTAAATTATTTAATAACCTTTATATGGTACACTACATAGTCAAAAGAGTGGAAAGGTAAATTATTTAGTAACCTTTATATGGTACGCCACATAATCAAAAGAGTGGAAAGGTAAATTATTTAGTAACCTTTATATAGTACGCTCTTAGTCAAAAGAGTGGAAAGGTAAATTGCATAGTAACCTTTATATGGTACGTTCTTAGTCAAAAGAGTGGAAAGGTAAATTGTATAGTAACCTTTATATGGTACGCTCTTAGTCAAAAGAGTGGAAAGGTATATTAGTTAGTAACCTTTATATGGTACGCTCTTCGTCAAGAGTGGAAAGGTATATTATTTAGCAACCTTTATATGGTATGCTCTTAGTCAAAAGAGTGGAAAGGTATATTATTTAGTAACCTTTATATGGTATGCTCTTCGTCAAGAGTGGAAAGGTAAATTATTTAGTAACCTTTATATGGTACGCTACATATTCAAAAGAGTGGAAAAGTAAATTATTTAGCAACCTTTATATGGTACGCTACATAGTCAAAAGAGTGGAAAGGTAAATTATTTAGTAACCTTTATATGGTATGCTCTTAGTCAAAAGAGTGGAAAGGTAAATTATTTAGAAACCTTAATATGGTACGCTACATAGTCAAGAGTGGAAAGGTAAATTATTTAGTAACCTTTATATGGTACGCTACATAGTCAAATGAGTGGAAAGGTAAATTATTTAGTAACCTTTATATGGTACGCCACATAGTCAAGAGTGGAAAGGTAAATTATTTAGAAACCTTTATATGGTACGCTCTTAGTCAAAAGAGTGGAAAGGTAAATTATTTAGAAACCTTAATATGGTACGCTACATAGTCAAGAGTGGAAAGGTAAATTATTTAGTAACCTTTATATGGTACGCTACATATTCAAAAGAGTGGAAAGGTAAATTATTTAGTAACCTTTATATGGTATGCTCTTAGTCAAAAGAGTGGAAAGGTAAATTATTTAGTAATCTTTATATGGTACGCTACATAGTCAAAAGAGTGGAAAGGTAAATTATTTAGTAACCTTTATATGGTACACTACATAGTCAAAAGAGTGGAAAGGTAAATTATTTAGTAACCTTTATATGGTACGCTACATAGTCAAAAGAGTGGAAAGGTAAATTATTTAGTAACCTTTATATGGTACACTACATAGTCAAAAGAGTGGAAAGGTAAATTATTTAGTAACCTTTATATGGTACGCCACATAATCAAAAGAGTGGAAAGGTAAATTATTTAGTAACCTTTATATAGTACGCTCTTAGTCAAAAGAGTGGAAAGGTAAATTGCATAGTAACCTTTATATGGTACGTTCTTAGTCAAAAGAGTGGAAAGGTAAATTGTATAGTAACCTTTATATGGTACGCTCTTAGTCAAAAGAGTGGAAAGGTATATTAGTTAGTAACCTTTATATGGTACGCTCTTCGTCAAGAGTGGAAAGGTATATTATTTAGCAACCTTTATATGGTACGCTACATAGTCAAAAGAGTGGAAAGGTAAATTATTTAGTAACCTTTATATGGTACGCCACATAGTCAAGAGTGGAAAGGTAAATTATTTAGAAACCTTTATATGGTATGCTCTTAGTCAAAAGAGTGGAAAGGTAAATTATTTAGAAACCTTAATATGGTACGCTACATAGTCAAGAGTGGAAAGGTAAATTATTTAGTAACCTTTATATGGTACGCTACATAGTCAAACGAGTGGAAAGGTAAATTATTTAGTAACCTTTATATGGTACGCCACATAGTCAAGAGTGGAAAGGTAAATTATTTAGAAACCTTTATATGGTACGCTCTTAGTCAAAAGAGTGGAAAGGTAAATTATTTAGAAACCTTAATATGGTACGCTACATAGTCAAGAGTGGAAAGGTAAATTATTTAGTAACCTTTATATGGTACGCTACATAGTCAAAAGAGTGGAAAGGTAAATTATTTAGTAACCTTTATATGGTACGCTCTTAGTCAAAAGAGTGGAAAGGTAAATTATTTAGTAATCTTTATATGGTACGCTACATAGTCAAAAGAGTGGAAAGGTAAATTATTTAGTAACCTTTATATGGTACACTACATAGTCAAAAGAGTGGAAAGGTAAATTATTTAGTAACCTTTATATGGTACGCTACATAGTCAAAAGAGTGGAAAGGTAAATTATTTAGTAACCTTTATATGGTACGCTACATAGTCAAAAGAGTGGAAAGGTAAATTATTTAGTAACCTTTATATGGTACGCCACATAATCAAAAGAGTGGAAAGGTAAATTATTTAGTAACCTTTATATAGTACGCTCTTAGTCAAAAGAGTGGAAAGGTAAATTATATAGTAACCTTTATATGGTACGCTCTTAGTCAAAAGAGTGGAAAGGTATATTAGTTAGTAACCTTTATATGGTACGCTCTTCGTCAAGAGTGGAAAGGTATATTATTTAGTAACCTTTATATGGTACGCTCTTAGTCAAAAGAGTGGAAAGGTATATTACTTAGTAACCTTTATATGGTATGCTCTTAGTCAAAAGAGTGGAAAGGTAAATTATTTAGTAACCTTTATATGGTACGCTCTTCGTCAAGAGTGGAAAGGTAAATTATTTAGTAACCTTTATATGGTACACTCTTAGTCAAAAGAGTGGAAAGGTAAATTATTTAGTAACCTTTATATGGTACGCTACATAGTCAAAAGAGTGGAAAGGTAAATTATTTAGTACCCTTTATATGGTACACTCTTAGTCAAAAGAGTGGAAAGGTAAATTATTTAGTAACCTTTATATGGTATGCTACATAGTCAAAAAAAAGTGGAAAGGTAAATTATTTAGTAACCTTTATATGGTACGCTCTTAGTCAAAAGAGTGGAAAGGTAAATTATTTAGTAACCTTTATATGGTATGCTCTTAGTCAAAAGAATGGAAAGGTAAATTATTTAGTAACCTTTATATGGTACGCTACATAGTCAAAAGAGTGGAAAGGTAAATCATTTAGAAACCTTTATATGGTACGCTCTTAGTCAAAAGAGTGGAAAGGTATATTATTTAGTAACCTTTCTATGGTATGCTACATAGTCAAAAGAGTGGAAAGGTAAATTATTTAGTTACCTTTATATGGTACGCTCTTATTCAAAAGAGTGGAAAGGTATATTATTTAGAAACCTTTCTATGGTACGCTCTTAGTCAAAAGAGTGGAAAGGTAAATTATTTAGTAACCTTTCTATGGTATGCTACATAGTCAAAAGAGTGGAAAGGTAAATTATTTAGTTACCTTTATATGGTACGCTACATAGTCAAAAGAGTGGAAAGGTAAATTATTTAGTTACCTTTATATGGTACGCTCTTAATCAAAAGAGTGGAAAGGTATATTATTTAGTAACCTTTCTATGGTACGCTCTTAGTCAAAAGAGTGGAAAGGTAAATTATTTAGTAACCTTTCTATGGTATGCTACATAGTCAAAAGAGTGGAAAGGTAAATTATTTAGTAACCTTTATATGGTACGCTACATAGTCAAAAGAGTGGAAAGGTAAATTATTTAGTTACCTTTATATGGTATGCTCTTATTCAAAAGAGTGGAAAGGTATATTATTTAGTAACCTTTCTATGGTACGCTACATAGTCAAGAGTGGAAAGGTAAATTATTTAGTAACCTTTATATGGTATGCTACATAGTCAAAAGAGTGGAAAAGTAAATTATTTAGAAACCTTTATATGGTACGCTACATAGTCAAAAGAGTGGAAAGGTAAATTATTTAGTAACCTTTATATGGTACACTACATAGTCAAAAGAGTGGAAAGGTAAATTATTTAGTAACCTTTATATGGTACGCCACATAATCAAAAGAGTGGAAAGGTAAATTATTTAGTAACCTTTATATAGTACGCTCTTAGTCAAAAGAGTGGAAAGGTAAATTGCATAGTAACCTTTATATGGTACGTTCTTAGTCAAAAGAGTGGAAAGGTAAATTGTATAGTAACCTTTATATGGTACGCTCTTAGTCAAAAGAGTGGAAAGGTATATTAGTTAGTAACCTTTATATGGTACGCTCTTCGTCAAGAGTGGAAAGGTATATTATTTAGCAACCTTTATATGGTATGCTCTTAGTCAAAAGAGTGGAAAGGTATATTATTTAGTAACCTTTATATGGTACGCTCTTCGTCAAGAGTGGAAAAGTAAATTATTTAGCAACCTTTATATGGTACGCTACATAGTCAAAAGAGTGGAAAGGTAAATTATTTAGTAACCTTTATATGGTACGCCACATAGTCAAGAGTGGAAAGGTAAATTATTTAGAAACCTTTATATGGTACGCTCTTAGTCAAGAGTGGAAAGGTAAATTATTTAGAAACCTTAATATGGTACGCTACATAGTCAAGAGTGGAAAGGTAAATTATTTAGTAACCTTTATATGGTACGCTACATAGTCAAAAGAGTGGAAAGGTAAATTATTTAGTAACCTTTATATGGTACGCTCTTAGTCAAAAGAGTGGAAAGGTAAATTATTTAGTAATCTTTATATGGTACGCTACATAGTCAAAAGAGTGGAAAGGTAAATTATTTAGTAACCTTTATATGGTACACTACATAGTCAAAAGAGTGGAAAGGTAAATTATTTAGTAACCTTTATATGGTACGCTACATAGTCAAAAGAGTGGAAAGGTCAATTATTTAGTAACCTTTATATGGTACACTACATAGTCAAAAGAGTGGAAAGGTAAATTATTTAGTAACCTTTATATGGTACGCCACATAATCAAAAGAGTGGAAAGGTAAATTATTTAGTAACCTTTATATAGTACGCTCTTAGTCAAAAGAGTGGAAAGGTAAATTATATAGTAACCTTTATATGGTATGCTCTTAGTCAAAAGAGTGGAAAGGTATATTAGTTAGTAACCTTTAATATGGTACGCTCTTCGTCAAGAGTGGAAAGGTATATTATTTAGTAACCTTTATATGGTACGCTCTTAGTCAAAAGAGTGGAAAGGTATATTATTTAGTAACCTTTATATGGTATGCTCTTAGTCAAAAGAGTGGAAAGGTAAATTATTTAGTAACCTTTATATGGTACGCTCTTCGTCAAGAGTGGAAAGGTAAATTATTTAGTAACCTTTATATGGTACACTCTTAGTCAAAAGAGTGGAAAGGTAAATTATTTAGTAACCTTTATATGGTACGCTACATAGTCAAAAGAGTGGAAAGGTAAATTATTTAGTAACCTTTATATGGTACGCTCTTAGTCAAAAGAGTGGAAAGGTATATTATTTAGTAACCTTTATATGGTACGCTCTTAGTCAAAAGAGTGGAAAGGTAAATTATTTAGTAACCTTTATATGGTATGCTCTTAGTCAAAAGAATGGAAAGGTAAATTATTTAGTAACCTTTATATGGTACGCTACATAGTCAAAAGAGTGGAAAGGTAAATCATTTAGAAACCTTTATATGGTACGCTCTTAGTCAAAAGAGTGGAAAGGTATAGTATTTAGTAACCTTTCTATGGTATGCTACATAGTCAAAAGAGTGGAAAGGTAAATTATTTAGTTACCTTTATATGGTACGCTCTTAATCAAAAGAGTGGAAAGGTATATTATTTAGTAACCTTTCTATGGTACGCTCTTAGTCAAAAGAGTGGAAAGGTAAATTATTTAGTAACCTTTCTATGGTATGCTACATAGTCAAAAGAGTGGAAAGGTAAATTATTTAGTTACCTTTATATGGTACGCTACATAGTCAAAAGAGTGGAAAGGTAAATTATTTAGTTACCTTTATATGGTACGCTCTTAATCAAAAGAGTGGAAAGGTATATTATTTAGTAACCTTTCTATGGTACGCTCTTAGTCAAAAGAGTGGAAAGGTAAATTATTTAGTAACCTTTATATGGTATGCTACATAGTCAAAAGAGTGGAAAGGTAAATTATTTAGTAACCTTTATATGGTACGCTACATAGTCAAAAGAGTGGAAAGGTAAATTATTTAGTTACCTTTATATGGTACGCTCTTAATCAAAAGAGTGGAAAGGTATATTATTTAGTAACCTTTCTATGGTACGCTACATAGTCAAAAGAGTGGAAAGGTAAATTATTTAGTAACCTTTATATGGTACACTACATAGTCAAAAGAGTGGAAAGGTAAATTATTTAGTAACCTTTATATGGTACGCCACATAATCAAAAGAGTGGAAAGGTAAATTATTTAGTAACCTTTATATAGTACGCTCTTAGTCAAAAGAGTGGAAAGGTAAATTGCATAGTAACCTTTATATGGTACGTTCTTAGTCAAAAGAGTGGAAAGGTAAATTGTATAGTAACCTTTATATGGTACGCTCTTAGTCAAAAGAGTGGAAAGGTATATTAGTTAGTAACCTTTATATGGTACGCTCTTCGTCAAGAGTGGAAAGGTATATTATTTAGCAACCTTTATATGGTATGCTCTTAGTCAAAAGAGTGGAAAGGTATATTATTTAGTAACCTTTATATGGTACGCTCTTCGTCAAGAGTGGAAAGGTAAATTATTTAGTAACCTTTATATGGTACGCTACATATTCAAAAGAGTGGAAAAGTAAATTATTTAGCAACCTTTATATGGTACGCTACATAGTCAAAAGAGTGGAAAGGTAAATTATTTAGTAACCTTTATATGGTATGCTACATAGTCAAAAGAGTGGAAAAGTAAATTATTTAGAAACCTTTATATGGTACGCTACATAGTCAAAAGAGTGGAAAGGTAAATTATTTAGTAACCTTTATATGGTACACTACATAGTCAAAAGAGTGGAAAGGTAAATTATTTAGTAACCTTTATATGGTACGCCACATAATCAAAAGAGTGGAAAGGTAAATTATTTAGTAACCTTTATATAGTACGCTCTTAGTCAAAAGAGTGGAAAGGTAAATTGCATAGTAACCTTTATATGGTACGTTCTTAGTCAAAAGAGTGGAAAGGTAAATTGTATAGTAACCTTTATATGGTACGCTCTTAGTCAAAAGAGTGGAAAGGTATATTAGTTAGTAACCTTTATATGGTACGCTCTTCGTCAAGAGTGGAAAGGTATATTATTTAGCAACCTTTATATGGTATGCTCTTAGTCAAAAGAGTGGAAAGGTATATTATTTAGTAACCTTTATATGGTACGCTCTTCGTCAAGAGTGGAAAGGTAAATTATTTAGTAACCTTTATATGGTACGCTACATATTCAAAAGAGTGGAAAAGTAAATTATTTAGCAACCTTTATATGGTACGCTACATAGTCAAAAGAGTGGAAAGGTAAATTATTTAGTAACCTTTATATGGTACGCTCTTAGTCAAAAGAGTGGAAAGGTAAATTATTTAGAAACCTTAATATGGTACGCTACATAGTCAAGAGTGGAAAGGTAAATTATTTAGTAACCTTTATATGGTACGCTACATAGTCAAATGAGTGGAAAGGTAAATTATTTAGTAACCTTTATATGGTACGCCACATAGTCAAGAGTGGAAAGGTAAATTATTTAGAAACCTTTATATGGTACGCTCTTAGTCAAAAGAGTGGAAAGGTAAATTATTTAGAAACCTTAATATGGTACGCTACATAGTCAAGAGTGGAAAGGTAAATTATTTAGTAACCTTTATATGGTACGCTACATATTCAAAAGAGTGGAAAGGTAAATTATTTAGTAACCTTTATATAGTACGCTCTTAGTCAAAAGAGTGGAAAGGTAAATTGCATAGTAACCTTTATATGGTACGTTCTTAGTCAAAAGAGTGGAAAGGTAAATTGTATAGTAACCTTTATATGGTACGCTCTTAGTCAAAAGAGTGGAAAGGTATATTAGTTAGTAACCTTTATATGGTACGCTCTTCGTCAAGAGTGGAAAGGTATATTATTTAGCAACCTTTATATGGTATGCTCTTAGTCAAAAGAGTGGAAAGGTATATTATTTAGTAACCTTTATATGGTACGCTCTTCGTCAAGAGTGGAAAGGTAAATTATTTAGTAACCTTTATATGGTACTCTACATATTCAAAAGAGTGGAAAAGTAAATTATTTAGCAACCTTTATATGGTACGCTACATAGTCAAAAGAGTGGAAAGGTAAATTATTTAGTAACCTTTATATGGTATGCTACATAGTCAAAAGAGTGGAAAAGTAAATTATTTAGAAACCTTTATATGGTACGCTACATAGTCAAAAGAGTGGAAAGGTAAATTATTTAATAACCTTTATATGGTACACTACATAGTCAAAAGAGTGGAAAGGTAAATTATTTAGTAACCTTTATATGGTACGCCACATAATCAAAAGAGTGGAAAGGTAAATTATTTAGTAACCTTTATATAGTACGCTCTTAGTCAAAAGAGTGGAAAGGTAAATTGCATAGTAACCTTTATATGGTACGTTCTTAGTCAAAAGAGTGGAAAGGTAAATTGTATAGTAACCTTTATATGGTACGCTCTTAGTCAAAAGAGTGGAAAGGTATATTATTTAGTAACCTTTATATGGTACGCTCTTCGTCAAGAGTGGAAAGGTATATTATTTAGCAACCTTTATATGGTATGCTCTTAGTCAAAAGAGTGGAAAGGTATATTATTTAGTAACCTTTATATGGTATGCTCTTCGTCAAGAGTGGAAAGGTAAATTATTTAGTAACCTTTATATGGTACGCTACATATTCAAAAGAGTGGAAAAGTAAATTATTTAGCAACCTTTATATGGTACGCTACATAGTCAAAAGAGTGGAAAGGTAAATTATTTAGTAACCTTTATATGGTATGCTCTTAGTCAAAAGAGTGGAAAGGTAAATTATTTAGAAACCTTAATATGGTACGCTACATAGTCAAGAGTGGAAAGGTAAATTATTTAGTAACCTTTATATGGTACGCTACATAGTCAAATGAGTGGAAAGGTAAATTATTTAGTAACCTTTATATGGTACGCCACATAGTCAAGAGTGGAAAGGTAAATTATTTAGAAACCTTTATATGGTACGCTCTTAGTCAAAAGAGTGGAAAGGTAAATTATTTAGAAACCTTAATATGGTACGCTACATAGTCAAGAGTGGAAAGGTAAATTATTTAGTAACCTTTATATGGTACGCTACATATTCAAAAGAGTGGAAAGGTAAATTATTTAGTAACCTTTATATGGTATGCTCTTAGTCAAAAGAGTGGAAAGGTAAATTATTTAGTAATCTTTATATGGTACGCTACATAGTCAAAAGAGTGGAAAGGTAAATTATTTAGTAACCTTTATATGGTACACTACATAGTCAAAAGAGTGGAAAGGTAAATTATTTAGTAACCTTTATATGGTACGCTACATAGTCAAAAGAGTGGAAAGGTAAATTATTTAGTAACCTTTATATGGTACACTACATAGTCAAAAGAGTGGAAAGGTAAATTATTTAGTAACCTTTATATGGTACGCCACATAATCAAAAGAGTGGAAAGGTAAATTATTTAGTAACCTTTATATAGTACGCTCTTAGTCAAAAGAGTGGAAAGGTAAATTGCATAGTAACCTTTATATGGTACGTTCTTAGTCAAAAGAGTGGAAAGGTAAATTGTATAGTAACCTTTATATGGTACGCTCTTAGTCAAAAGAGTGGAAAGGTATATTAGTTAGTAACCTTTATATGGTACGCTCTTCGTCAAGAGTGGAAAGGTATATTATTTAGCAACCTTTATATGGTACGCTACATAGTCAAAAGAGTGGAAAGGTAAATTATTTAGTAACCTTTATATGGTACGCCACATAGTCAAGAGTGGAAAGGTAAATTATTTAGAAACCTTTATATGGTATGCTCTTAGTCAAAAGAGTGGAAAGGTAAATTATTTAGAAACCTTAATATGGTACGCTACATAGTCAAGAGTGGAAAGGTAAATTATTTAGTAACCTTTATATGGTACGCTACATAGTCAAACGAGTGGAAAGGTAAATTATTTAGTAACCTTTATATGGTACGCCACATAGTCAAGAGTGGAAAGGTAAATTATTTAGAAACCTTTATATGGTACGCTCTTAGTCAAAAGAGTGGAAAGGTAAATTATTTAGAAACCTTAATATGGTACGCTACATAGTCAAGAGTGGAAAGGTAAATTATTTAGTAACCTTTATATGGTACGCTACATAGTCAAAAGAGTGGAAAGGTAAATTATTTAGTAACCTTTATATGGTACGCTCTTAGTCAAAAGAGTGGAAAGGTAAATTATTTAGTAATCTTTATATGGTACGCTACATAGTCAAAAGAGTGGAAAGGTAAATTATTTAGTAACCTTTATATGGTACACTACATAGTCAAAAGAGTGGAAAGGTAAATTATTTAGTAACCTTTATATGGTACGCTACATAGTCAAAAGAGTGGAAAGGTAAATTATTTAGTAACCTTTATATGGTACACTACATAGTCAAAAGAGTGGAAAGGTAAATTATTTAGTAACCTTTATATGGTACGCCACATAATCAAAAGAGTGGAAAGGTAAATTATTTAGTAACCTTTATATAGTACGCTCTTAGTCAAAAGAGTGGAAAGGTAAATTATATAGTAACCTTTATATGGTACGCTCTTAGTCAAAAGAGTGGAAAGGTATATTAGTTAGTAACCTTTATATGGTACGCTCTTCGTCAAGAGTGGAAAGGTATATTATTTAGTAACCTTTATATGGTACGCTCTTAGTCAAAAGAGTGGAAAGGTATATTATTTAGTAACCTTTATATGGTATGCTCTTAGTCAAAAGAGTGGAAAGGTAAATTATTTAGTAACCTTTATATGGTACGCTCTTCGTCAAGAGTGGAAAGGTAAATTATTTAGTAACCTTTATATGGTACACTCTTAGTCAAAAGAGTGGAAAGGTAAATTATTTAGTAACCTTTATATGGTACGCTACATAGTCAAAAGAGTGGAAAGGTAAATTATTTAGTACCCTTTATATGGTACACTCTTAGTCAAAAGAGTGGAAAGGTAAATTATTTAGTAACCTTTATATGGTATGCTACATAGTCAAAAAAAAGTGGAAAGGTAAATTATTTAGTAACCTTTATATGGTACGCTCTTAGTCAAAAGAGTGGAAAGGTAAATTATTTAGTAACCTTTATATGGTATGCTCTTAGTCAAAAGAATGGAAAGGTAAATTATTTAGTAACCTTTATATGGTACGCTACATAGTCAAAAGAGTGGAAAGGTAAATCATTTAGAAACCTTTATATGGTACGCTCTTAGTCAAAAGAGTGGAAAGGTATATTATTTAGTAACCTTTCTATGGTATGCTACATAGTCAAAAGAGTGGAAAGGTAAATTATTTAGTTACCTTTATATGGTACGCTCTTATTCAAAAGAGTGGAAAGGTATATTATTTAGAAACCTTTCTATGGTACGCTCTTAGTCAAAAGAGTGGAAAGGTAAATTATTTAGTAACCTTTCTATGGTATGCTACATAGTCAAAAGAGTGGAAAGGTAAATTATTTAGTTACCTTTATATGGTACGCTACATAGTCAAAAGAGTGGAAAGGTAAATTATTTAGTTACCTTTATATGGTACGCTCTTAATCAAAAGAGTGGAAAGGTATATTATTTAGTAACCTTTCTATGGTACGCTCTTAGTCAAAAGAGTGGAAAGGTAAATTATTTAGTAACCTTTCTATGGTATGCTACATAGTCAAAAGAGTGGAAAGGTAAATTATTTAGTAACCTTTATATGGTACGCTACATAGTCAAAAGAGTGGAAAGGTAAATTATTTAGTTACCTTTATATGGTATGCTCTTATTCAAAAGAGTGGAAAGGTATATTATTTAGTAACCTTTCTATGGTACGCTACATAGTCAAGAGTGGAAAGGTAAATTATTTAGTAACCTTTATATGGTATGCTACATAGTCAAAAGAGTGGAAAAGTAAATTATTTAGAAACCTTTATATGGTACGCTACATAGTCAAAAGAGTGGAAAGGTAAATTATTTAGTAACCTTTATATGGTACACTACATAGTCAAAAGAGTGGAAAGGTAAATTATTTAGTAACCTTTATATGGTACGCCACATAATCAAAAGAGTGGAAAGGTAAATTATTTAGTAACCTTTATATAGTACGCTCTTAGTCAAAAGAGTGGAAAGGTAAATTGCATAGTAACCTTTATATGGTACGTTCTTAGTCAAAAGAGTGGAAAGGTAAATTGTATAGTAACCTTTATATGGTACGCTCTTAGTCAAAAGAGTGGAAAGGTATATTAGTTAGTAACCTTTATATGGTACGCTCTTCGTCAAGAGTGGAAAGGTATATTATTTAGCAACCTTTATATGGTATGCTCTTAGTCAAAAGAGTGGAAAGGTATATTATTTAGTAACCTTTATATGGTACGCTCTTCGTCAAGAGTGGAAAAGTAAATTATTTAGCAACCTTTATATGGTACGCTACATAGTCAAAAGAGTGGAAAGGTAAATTATTTAGTAACCTTTATATGGTACGCCACATAGTCAAGAGTGGAAAGGTAAATTATTTAGAAACCTTTATATGGTACGCTCTTAGTCAAAAGAGTGGAAAGGTAAATTATTTAGAAACCTTAATATGGTACGCTACATAGTCAAGAGTGGAAAGGTAAATTATTTAGTAACCTTTATATGGTACGCTACATAGTCAAATGAGTGGAAAGGTAAATTATTTAGTAACCTTTATATGGTACGCCACATAGTCAAGAGTGGAAAGGTAAATTATTTAGAAACCTTTATATGGTACGCTCTTAGTCAAAAGAGTGGAAAGGTAAATTATTTAGAAACCTTAATATGGTACGCTACATAGTCAAGAGTGGAAAGGTAAATTATTTAGTAACCTTTATATGGTACGCTACATATTCAAAAGAGTGGAAAGGTAAATTATTTAGTAACCTTTATATAGTACGCTCTTAGTCAAAAGAGTGGAAAGGTAAATTGCATAGTAACCTTTATATGGTACGTTCTTAGTCAAAAGAGTGGAAAGGTAAATTGTATAGTAACCTTTATATGGTACGCTCTTAGTCAAAAGAGTGGAAAGGTATATTAGTTAGTAACCTTTATATGGTACGCTCTTCGTCAAGAGTGGAAAGGTATATTATTTAGCAACCTTTATATGGTATGCTCTTAGTCAAAAGAGTGGAAAGGTATATTATTTAGTAACCTTTATATGGTACGCTCTTCGTCAAGAGTGGAAAGGTAAATTATTTAGTAACCTTTATATGGTACGCTACATATTCAAAAGAGTGGAAAAGTAAATTATTTAGCAACCTTTATATGGTACGCTACATAGTCAAAAGAGTGGAAAGGTAAATTATTTAGTAACCTTTATATGGTATGCTACATAGTCAAAAGAGTGGAAAAGTAAATTATTTAGAAACCTTTATATGGTACGCTACATAGTCAAAAGAGTGGAAAGGTAAATTATTTAATAACCTTTATATGGTACACTACATAGTCAAAAGAGTGGAAAGGTAAATTATTTAGTAACCTTTATATGGTACGCCACATAATCAAAAGAGTGGAAAGGTAAATTATTTAGTAACCTTTATATAGTACGCTCTTAGTCAAAAGAGTGGAAAGGTAAATTGCATAGTAACCTTTATATGGTACGTTCTTAGTCAAAAGAGTGGAAAGGTAAATTGTATAGTAACCTTTATATGGTACGCTCTTAGTCAAAAGAGTGGAAAGGTATATTAGTTAGTAACCTTTATATGGTACGCTCTTCGTCAAGAGTGGAAAGGTATATTATTTAGCAACCTTTATATGGTATGCTCTTAGTCAAAAGAGTGGAAAGGTATATTATTTAGTAACCTTTATATGGTATGCTCTTCGTCAAGAGTGGAAAGGTAAATTATTTAGTAACCTTTATATGGTACGCTACATAGTCAAGAGTGGAAAGGTAAATTATTTAGAAACCTTTATATGGTACGCTCTTAGTCAAGAGTGGAAAGGTAAATTATTTAGAAACCTTAATATGGTACGCTACATAGTCAAGAGTGGAAAGGTAAATTATTTAGTAACCTTTATATGGTACGCTACATAGTCAAAAGAGTGGAAAGGTAAATTATTTAGTAACCTTTATATGGTACGCTCTTAGTCAAAAGAGTGGAAAGGTAAATTATTTAGTAATCTTTATATGGTACGCTACATAGTCAAAAGAGTGGAAAGGTAAATTATTTAGTAACCTTTATATGGTACACTACATAGTCAAAAGAGTGGAAAGGTAAATTATTTAGTAACCTTTATATGGTACGCTACATAGTCAAAAGAGTGGAAAGGTCAATTATTTAGTAACCTTTATATGGTACACTACATAGTCAAAAGAGTGGAAAGGTAAATTATTTAGTAACCTTTATATGGTACGCCACATAATCAAAAGAGTGGAAAGGTAAATTATTTAGTAACCTTTATATAGTACGCTCTTAGTCAAAAGAGTGGAAAGGTAAATTATATAGTAACCTTTATATGGTACGCTCTTAGTCAAAAGAGTGGAAAGGTATATTAGTTAGTAACCTTTAATATGGTACGCTCTTCGTCAAGAGTGGAAAGGTATATTATTTAGTAACCTTTATATGGTACGCTCTTAGTCAAAAGAGTGGAAAGGTATATTATTTAGTAACCTTTATATGGTATGCTCTTAGTCAAAAGAGTGGAAAGGTAAATTATTTAGTAACCTTTATATGGTACGCTCTTCGTCAAGAGTGGAAAGGTAAATTATTTAGTAACCTTTATATGGTACACTCTTAGTCAAAAGAGTGGAAAGGTAAATTATTTAGTAACCTTTATATGGTACGCTACATAGTCAAAAGAGTGGAAAGGTAAATTATTTAGTAACCTTTATATGGTACGCTCTTAGTCAAAAGAGTGGAAAGGTATATTATTTAGTAACCTTTATATGGTACGCTCTTAGTCAAAAGAGTGGAAAGGTAAATTATTTAGTAACCTTTATATGGTATGCTCTTAGTCAAAAGAATGGAAAGGTAAATTATTTAGTAACCTTTATATGGTACGCTACATAGTCAAAAGAGTGGAAAGGTAAATCATTTAGAAACCTTTATATGGTACGCTCTTAGTCAAAAGAGTGGAAAGGTATATTATTTAGTAACCTTTCTATGGTATGCTACATAGTCAAAAGAGTGGAAAGGTAAATTATTTAGTTACCTTTATATGGTACGCTCTTAATCAAAAGAGTGGAAAGGTATATTATTTAGTAACCTTTCTATGGTACGCTCTTAGTCAAAAGAGTGGAAAGGTAAATTATTTAGTAACCTTTCTATGGTATGCTACATAGTCAAAAGAGTGGAAAGGTAAATTATTTAGTTACCTTTATATGGTACGCTACATAGTCAAAAGAGTGGAAAGGTAAATTATTTAGTTACCTTTATATGGTACGCTCTTAATCAAAAGAGTGGAAAGGTATATTATTTAGTAACCTTTCTATGGTACGCTCTTAGTCAAAAGAGTGGAAAGGTAAATTATTTAGTAACCTTTCTATGGTATGCTACATAGTCAAAAGAGTGGAAAGGTAAATTATTTAGTAACCTTTATATGGTACGCTACATAGTCAAAAGAGTGGAAAGGTAAATTATTTAGTTACCTTTATATGGTACGCTCTTAATCAAAAGAGTGGAAAGGTATATTATTTAGTAACCTTTCTATGGTACGCTACATAGTCAAGAGTGGAAAGGTAAATTATTTAGTAACCTTTATATGGTATGCTACATAGTCAAAAGAGTGGAAAAGTAAATTATTTAGAAACCTTTATATGGTACGCTACATAGTCAAAAGAGTGGAAAGGTAAATTATTTAGTAACCTTTATATGGTACGCCACATAGTCAAAAGATTGTATAGCCAGGTAATTCAAAATTATCCGCTTGCAAACAAACCCAGATGAGTCATTATTTTCTTACTGTATGCTGTGCTTTTCTCTCTAGACGAAGTTGATCAGTAAGAATCTGTAGAGATGCCTTTGATACGATGGTTCCACCAAACACAATAGCAAAAAATAAAATGTATGCAATAAACTTAATTATCTTAAAGATTCTTTCTGCTACGTTTGATTTTGTTGGCAACGTTTCTTCTGACACGTCTTTTCTAAAGATATCCCAGTAGTTGATATTCGTTGTTTCTTTGTTTCTGGAGTGAAAAAAGTATATTATGCAAAATCCAAAGTTAGAACTCACTGGATATTTTCTCTATATTATAAAATGTAATCTGTTTTACCAATTTTATTTTGCTTTATGCATTTTGTGTTTGTTACACACATGTTTATCGTTTCTCTAGATTATGAAATGTGGTCTGTTTTGTTATTTTTATTTTGCTTTATGCGTTTTGTGTTTGTTACAGGACGTTAAACACTAGTCAATCAATCAATCAATCATGTTTGTTACACAAATGTTTATCTTTTCTCTAGAATATGAAATGTGGTCTGTTTTATTATTTTTATTTTGCTTTATGCATTTTGTGTTTGTTACACAAATGTTTATCTTTTCTCTAGATTATGAAATGTGGTCTGTTTTATTATTTTTATTTTGCTTTATGCATTTTGTGTTTGTTACATGACGTTAAACACCAATCAATCAATCAATCAATCATGTTTGATACACAAATGTTTATCTTTTCTCTAGATTATGAAATGTGGTCTGTTTTATTATTTTTATTTTGCTTTATGCATTTTGTGTTTGTTACACAAATGTTTATCTTTTCTCTAGATTATGAAATGTGGTCTGTTTTATTATTTTTATTTTGCTTTATGCATTTTGTGTTTGTTACATGACGTTAAACACCAATCAATCAATCAATCAATCATGTTTGATACACAAATGTTTATCTTTTCTCTAGATTATGAAATGTGGTCTGTTTTATTATTTTTATTTTGCTTTATGCATTTTGTGTTTGTTACACACATGTTTATCGTTTCTCTAGATTATGAAATGTGGTCTGTTTTATTATTTTTATTTTGCTTTATGCGTTTTGTGTTTGTTACAGGACGTTAAACACTAGTCAATCAATCAATCAATCATGTTTGTTACACAAATGTTTATCTTTTCTCTAGAATATGAAATGTGGTCTGTTTAATTATTTTTATTTTGCTTTATGCGTTTTGTGTTTGTTACAGGACGTTAAACACTAGTCAATCAATCAATCAATCATGTTTGTTACACAAATGTTTATCTTTTCTCTAGAATATGAAATGTGGTCTGTTTAATTATTTTTATTTTGCTTTATGCGTTTTGTGTTTGTTAGACATATGTTTATCTTCATAAAGACATGTATATGACCAGCCTCATTCATGACTTATTATCGAGTTGACAACAAGAGTAACACGACAGGTGTCAATTTGAGCTCAACCCCAGTCTTACTGGGATTCGTGTTACTTAATCTAGTTTTCTGTGTAATGTTTTGTAGATTATTGTTTGTTATTTTGGTATTATCCCTTGGCCAATGTATTGTCTGTCCTCTACAATGTATTGTCTGTCCTCTACAATGTATTGTCTGTTCTCCAGTGTATTGTCTGTCCTCCAATGTATTGTCTGTCCTCTACAATGTATTGTCTGTCCTCTACAATGTATTGTCTCTCCTCTTCAATGTATTGTCTGTCCTCTACAATGTATTGTCTCTCCTCTACAATGTATTGTCTGTCCTCTACAATGTATTGTCTGTCCTCTACAATGTATTGTCTGTCCTTCAATGTATTGTCTGTCCTTCAATGTATTGTCTGTCCTCTACAATGTATTGTCTCTCCTCCAATGTATTGTCTGTCCTCTACAATGTATTGTCTGTCCTCCAATGTATTGTCTCTCCTCTACAATGTATTGTCTGTCCTCTACAATGTATTGTCTGTCCTCCAATGTATTGTCTGTCCTCCAATGTATTGTCTTTCCTCTACAATGTATTTTCTGTCCTCTACAATGTATTGTCTGTCCTCTACAATGTATTGTCTGTCCTCTACAATGTATTGTCTGTCCTCCAATGTATTGTCTGTCCTCCACAATGTATTGTCTGTACTCTACAATGTATTGTCTGTCCTCTACAATGTATTGTCTGTCCTCTACAATGTATTGTCTCTCCTCCAATGTATTGTCTGTCCTCCAATGTATTGTCTGTCCTCTTCAATGTATTGTCTCTCCTCTACAATGTATTGTCTCTCCTCTACAATGTATTGTCTGTCCTCTACAATGTATTGTCTGTCCTCTACAATGTATTGTCTGTCCTCTACAATGTATTGTCTGTCCTCCAATGTATTGTCTGTCCTCTACAATGTATTGTCTGTCCTCTTCAATGTATTGTCTGTCCTCCAATGTATTGTCTGTCCTCTACAATGTATTGTCTGTCCTCTACAATGTATTGTCTCTCCTCTACAATGTATTGTCTGTCCTCTACAATGTATTGTCTGTCCTCTACAATGTATTGTCTGTCCTTCAATGTATTGTCTCTCCTCTACAATGTATTGTCTGTCCTCTACAATGTATTGTCTGTCCTCTACAATGTATTGTCTGTCCTCTACAATGTATTGTCTGTCCTCCAATGTATTGTCTGTCCTCTACAATGTATTGTCTGTCCTCTACAATGTATTGTCTGTCCTCTACAATGTATTGTCTGTCCTCTACAATGTATTGTCTGTCCTCTACAATGTATTGTCTGTCCTCTACAATGTATTGTCTGTCCTCTACAATGTATTGTCTGTCCTCTACAATGTATTGTCTGTCCTCTACAATGTATTGTCTGTCCTCTTCAATGTATTGTCTCTCCTCTACAATGTATTGTCTGTCCTCTACAATGTATTGTCTCTCCTCTACAATGTATTGTCTGTCCTCTACAATGTATTGTCTGTCCTCCAATGTATTGTCTGTCCTCTCCAATGTATTGTCTGTCCTCTACAATGTATTGTCTCTCCTCTACAATGTATTGTCTGTACTCTACAATGTATTGTCTCTCCTCTACAATGTATTGTCTGTCCTCTACAATGTATTGTCTCTCCTCTACAATGTATTGTCTCTCCTCTACAAAGTATTGTCTGTCCTCTACAATGTATTGTCTCTCCTCTACAATGTATTGTCTGTCCTCTACAATGTATTGTCTGTCCTCTACAATGTATTGTCTGTCCTCTACAATGTATTGTCTGTCCTCCAATGTATTGTCTGTCCTCTACAATGTATTGTCTGTCCTCTACAATGTATTGTCTGTCCTCTACAATGTATTGTCTGTCCTCTACAATGTATTGTCTGTCCTCTACAATGTATTGTCTGTCCTCCAATGTATTGTTTGTCCTCTACAATGTATTGTCTGTCCTCTACAATGTATTGTCTGTCCTCTACAATGTATTGTCTGTCCTCTACAATGTATTGTCTGTCCTCTACAATGTATTGTCTCTCCTCTACAATGTATTGTCTGTCCTCTACAATGTATTGTCTGTCCTCTACAATGTATTGTCTGTCCTCTACAATGTATTGTCTGTCCTCTACAATGTATTGTCTGTCCTCTACAATGTATTGTCTGTCCTCTACAATGTATTGTCTGTCCTCTACAATGTATTGTCTCTCCTCTACAATGTATTGTCTGTCCTCTACAATGTATTGTCTGTCCTCTACAATGTATTGTCTGTCCTCTACAATGTATTGTCTCTCCTCTACAATGTATTGTCTGTCCTCTACAATGTATTGTCTGTCCTCTACAATGTATTGTCTGTCCTCTACAATGTATTGTCTGTCCTCTACAATGTATTGTCTCTCCTCTACAATGTATTGTCTGTCCTCTACAATGTATTGTCTGTCCTCTACAATCTTTTATCTGTCCTCCAATGTATTGTCTGTCCTCTACAATGTATTGTCTCTCCTCTACAATGTATTGTCTGTCCTCTACAATGTATTGTCTGTCCTCTTCAATGTATTGTCTGTCCTCTACAATGTATTGTCTCTCCTCTACAATGTATTGTCTGTCCTCTACAATGTATTGTCTGTCCTCTACAATGTATTGTCTCTCCTCTACAATGTATTGTCTGTCCTCTACAATGTATTGTCTTTCCTCTACAATGTATTGTCTCTCCTCTACAATGTATTGTCTGTCCTCTACAATGTATTGTCTGTCCTCTACAATGTATTGTCTGTCCTCTACAATGTATTGTCTCTCCTCTACAATGTATTGTCTCTCCTCTACAATGTATTGTCTCTCCTCTACAATGTATTGTCTGTCCTCTACAATGTATTGTCTGTCCTCTACAATGTATTGAATGTCCTCTACAATGTATTGTCTGTCCTCTACAATGTATTGTCTGTCCTCCAATGTATTGTCTGTTCTCTACAATGTATTGTCTGTCCTCTACAATGTATTGTCTGTCCACTACAATGTATTGTCTGTCCTCCAATGTATTGTCTGTCCTCTACAATGTATTGTCTCTCCTCTACAATGTATTGTCTCTCCTCTACAATGTATTGTCTGTCCTCTACAATGTATTGTCTGTCCTCTACAATGTATTGTCTGTCCTCTACAATGTATTGTCTGTCCTCTACAATGTATTGTCTGTCCTCTACAATGTATTGTCTGTCCTCTACAATGTATTGTCTTTCCTCTACAATGTATTGTCTGTCCTCTACAATGTATTGTCTGTCCTCTTCAATGTATTGTCTGTTCTCTACAATGTATTGTCTGTCCTCTACAATGTATTGTCTGTCCTCTACAATGTATTGTCTCTCCTCTACAATGTATTGTCTGTCCTCTACAATGTATTGTCTCTCCTCTACAATGTATTGTCTGTCCTCTACAATGTATTGTCTGTCCTCTACAATGTATTGTCTGTCCTCTACAATGTATTGTCTCTCCTCTACAATGTATTGTCTGTCCTCTACAATGTATTGTCTCTCCTCTACAATGTATTGTCTGTCCTCTACAATGTATTGTCTGTCCTCTACAATGTATTGTCTGTCCTCTACAATGTATTGTCTCTCCTCTACAATGTATTGTCTGTCCTCTACAATGTATTGTCTCTCCTCTACAATGTATTGTCTGTCCTCTACAATGTATTGTCTGTCCTCTACAATGTATTGTCTGTCCTCTACAATGTATTGTCTCTCCTCTACAATGTATTGTCTGTCCTCTACAATGTATTGTCTCTCCTCTACAATGTATTTTCTGTCCTCTACAATGTATTTTCTGTCCTCTACAATGTATTGTCTGTCCTCTACAATGTATTGTCTGTCCTCTACAATGTATTGTCTGTCCTCTACAATGTATTGTCTCTCCTCTACAATGTATTGTCTGTCCTCTACAATGTATTGTCTCTCCTCTACAATGTATTGTCTGTCCTCTACAATGTATTGTCTGTCCTCTACAATGTATTGTCTGTCCTCTACAATGTATTGTCTCTCCTCTACAATGTATTGTCTCTCCTCTACAATGTATTGTCTGTCCTCTACAATGTATTGTCTCTCCTCTACAATGTATTGTCTGTCCTCTACAATGTATTGTCTGTCCTCTACAATGTATTGTCTGTCCTCTACAATGTATTGTCTCTCCTCTACAATGTATTGTCTTTCCTCTACAATGTATTGTCTGTCCTCTACAATGTATTGTCTCTCCTCTACAATGTATTGTCTGTCCTCTACAATGTATTGTCTGTCCTCTACAATGTATTGTCTGTCCTCTACAATGTATTGTCTTTCCTCTACAATGTATTGTCTGTCCTCTACAATGTATTGTCTGTCCTCTTCAATGTATTGTCTGTCCTCTTCAATGTATTGTCTCTCCTCTACAATGTATTGTCTGTCCTCTACAATGTATTGCCTCTCCTCTACAATGTATTGTCTCTCCTCTACAATGTATTGTCTTTCCTCTACAATGTATTGTCTGTCCTCTACAATGTATTGTCTCTCCTCTACAATGTATTGTCTGTCCTCTACAATGTATTGTCTGTCCTCTACAATGTATTGTCTGTCCTCTACAATGTATTGTCTGTCCTCTACAATGTATTGTCTGTCCTCTATAATGTATTGTCTGTCCTCTACAATGTATTGTCTGTCCTCTACAATGTATTGTCTCTCCTCTACAATGTATTGTCTCTCCTCTACAATGTATTGTCTGTCCTCTACAATGTATTGTCTGTCCTCTACAATGTATTGTCTGTCCTCTACAATGTATTGTCTCTCCTCTACAATGTATTGTCTGTCCTCTACAATGTATTGTCTGTCCTCTACAATGTATTGTCTCTCCTCTACAATGTATTGTCTTTCCTCTACAATGTATTGTCTGTCCTCTACAATGTATTGTCTGTCCTCCAATGTATTGTCTGTCCTCTACAATGTATTGTCTGTCCTCTACAGTGTATTGTCTGTCCTCTACAATGTATTGTCTTTCCTCTACAATGTATTGTCTGTCCTTTTCAATGTATTGTCTGTCCTCTACAATGTATTGTCTGTCCTCTTCAATGTATTGTCTGTCCTCCAATGTATTGTCTGTCCTCTACAATGTATTGTCTGTCCTCTACAATGTATTGTCTGTCCTCTACAATGTATTGTCTGTCCTCTACAATGTATTGTCTGTCCTCTACAATGTATTGTCTGTCCTCTTCAATGTATTGTCTGTCCTCCAATGTATTGTCTGTCCTCCAATGTATTGTCTGTCCTCTTCAATGTATTGTCTCTCCTCTACAATGTATTGTCTCTCCTCTACAATGTATTGTCTGTCCTCTACAATGTATTGTCTGTCCTCTACAATGTATTGTCTGTCCTCTACAATGTATTGTCTCTCCTCTACAATGTATTGTCTGTCCTCTACAATGTATTGTCTCTCCTCTACAATGTATTTTCTGTCCTCTACAATGTATTTTCTGTCCTCTACAATGTATTGTCTGTCCTCTACAATGTATTGTCTGTCCTCTACAATGTATTGTCTGTCCTCTACAATGTATTGTCTCTCCTCTACAATGTATTGTCTGTCCTCTACAATGTATTGTCTCTCCTCTACAATGTATTGTCTGTCCTCTACAATGTATTGTCTGTCCTCTACAATGTATTGTCTGTCCTCTACAATGTATTGTCTCTCCTCTACAATGTATTGTCTCTCCTCTACAATGTATTGTCTGTCCTCTACAATGTATTGTCTCTCCTCTACAATGTATTGTCTGTCCTCTACAATGTATTGTCTGTCCTCTACAATGTATTGTCTGTCCTCTACAATGTATTGTCTCTCCTCTACAATGTATTGTCTTTCCTCTACAATGTATTGTCTGTCCTCTACAATGTATTGTCTCTCCTCTACAATGTATTGTCTGTCCTCTACAATGTATTGTCTGTCCTCTACAATGTATTGTCTGTCCTCTACAATGTATTGTCTTTCCTCTACAATGTATTGTCTGTCCTCTACAATGTATTGTCTGTCCTCTTCAATGTATTGTCTGTCCTCTTCAATGTATTGTCTCTCCTCTACAATGTATTGTCTGTCCTCTACAATGTATTGCCTCTCCTCTACAATGTATTGTCTCTCCTCTACAATGTATTGTCTTTCCTCTACAATGTATTGTCTGTCCTCTACAATGTATTGTCTCTCCTCTACAATGTATTGTCTGTCCTCTACAATGTATTGTCTGTCCTCTACAATGTATTGCCTCTCCTCTACAATGTATTGTCTCTCCTCTACAATGTATTGTCTTTCCTCTACAATGTATTGTCTGTCCTCTACAATGTATTGTCTCTCCTCTACAATGTATTGTCTGTCCTCTACAATGTATTGTCTGTCCTCTACAATGTATTGTCTGTCCTCTACAATGTATTGTCTGTCCTCTACAATGTATTGTCTGTCCTCTATAATGTATTGTCTGTCCTCTACAATGTATTGTCTGTCCTCTACAATGTATTGTCTCTCCTCTACAATGTATTGTCTCTCCTCTACAATGTATTGTCTGTCCTCTACAATGTATTGTCTGTCCTCTACAATGTATTGTCTGTCCTCTACAATGTATTGTCTCTCCTCTACAATGTATTGTCTTTCCTCTACAATGTATTGTCTGTCCTCTACAATGTATTGTCTGTCCTCCAATGTATTGTCTGTCCTCTACAATGTATTGTCTGTCCTCTACAGTGTATTGTCTGTCCTCTACAATGTATTGTCTTTCCTCTACAATGTATTGTCTGTCCTTTTCAATGTATTGTCTGTCCTCTACAATGTATTGTCTGTCCTCTTCAATGTATTGTCTGTCCTCCAATGTATTGTCTGTCCTCTACAATGTATTGTCTGTCCTCTACAATGTATTGTCTGTCCTCTACAATGTATTGTCTGTCCTCTACAATGTATTGTCTGTCCTCTACAATGTATTGTCTGTCCTCTTCAATGTATTGTCTGTCCTCCAATGTATTGTCTGTCCTCCAATGTATTGTCTGTCCTCTTCAATGTATTGTCTCTCCTCTACAATGTATTGTCTCTCCTCTACAATGTATTGTCTGTCCTCTACAATGTATTGTCTGTCCTCTACAATGTATTGTCTGTCCTCTACAATGTATTGTCTCTCCTCTACAATGTATTGTCTGTCCTCTACAATGTATTGTCTCTCCTCTACAATGTATTTTCTGTCCTCTACAATGTATTGTCTGTCCTCTACAATGTATTGTCTGTCCTCTACAATGTATTGTCTGTCCTCTACAATGTATTGTCTCTCCTCTACAATGTATTGTCTGTCCTCTACAATGTATTGTCTCTCCTCTACAATGTATTGTCTGTCCTCTACAATGTATTGTCTGTCCTCTACAATGTATTGTCTGTCCTCTACAATGTATTGTCTCTCCTCTACAATGTATTGTCTCTCCTCTACAATGTATTGTCTGTCCTCTACAATGTATTGTCTCTCCTCTACAATGTATTGTCTGTCCTCTACAATGTATTGTCTGTCCTCTACAATGTATTGTCTGTCCTCTACAATGTATTGTCTCTCCTCTACAATGTATTGTCTTTCCTCTACAATGTATTGTCTGTCCTCTACAATGTATTGTCTCTCCTCTACAATGTATTGTCTGTCCTCTACAATGTATTGTCTGTCCTCTACAATGTATTGTCTGTCCTCTACAATGTATTGTCTTTCCTCTACAATGTATTGTCTGTCCTCTACAATGTATTGTCTGTCCTCTTCAATGTATTGTCTGTCCTCTTCAATGTATTGTCTCTCCTCTACAATGTATTGTCTGTCCTCTACAATGTATTGCCTCTCCTCTACAATGTATTGTCTCTCCTCTACAATGTATTGTCTTTCCTCTACAATGTATTGTCTGTCCTCTACAATGTATTGTCTCTCCTCTACAATGTATTGTCTGTCCTCTACAATGTATTGTCTGTCCTCTACAATGTATTGTCTGTCCTCTACAATGTATTGTCTGTCCTCTATAATGTATTGTCTGTCCTCTACAATGTATTGTCTGTCCTCTACAATGTATTGTCTCTCCTCTACAATGTATTGTCTCTCCTCTACAATGTATTGTCTGTCCTCTACAATGTATTGTCTGTCCTCTACAATGTATTGTCTGTCCTCTACAATGTATTGTCTCTCCTCTACAATGTATTGTCTTTCCTCTACAATGTATTGTCTGTCCTCTACAATGTATTGTCTCTCCTCTACAATGTATTGTCTGTCCTCTACAATGTATTGTCTGTCCTCTACAATGTATTGTCTGTCCTCCAATGTATTGTCTGTCCTCTACAATGTATTGTCTGTCCTCTACAATGTATTGTCTGTCCTCTACAATGTATTGTCTTTCCTCTACAATGTATTGTCTGTCCTTTTCAATGTATTGTCTGTCCTCTACAATGTATTGTCTGTCCTCTTCAATGTATTGTCTGTCCTCCAATGTATTGTCTGTCCTCTACAATGTATTGTCTGTCCTCTACAATGTATTGTCTGTCCTCTACAATGTATTGTCTGTCCTCTACAATGTATTGTCTGTCCTCTACAATGTATTGTCTGTCCTCTTCAATGTATTGTCTGTCCTCCAATGTATTGTCTGTCCTCCAATGTATTGTCTGTCCTCTTCAATGTATTGTCTCTCCTCTACAATGTATTGTCTCTCCTCTACAATGTATTGTCTGTCCTCTACAATGTATTGTCTGTCCTCTACAATGTATTGTCTGTCCTCTACAATGTATTGTCTGTCCTCCAATGTATTGTCTGTCCTCCAATGTATTGTCTGTCCTCCAATGTATTGTCTGTCCTCTACAATGTATTGTCTGTCCTCTACAATGTATTGTCTCTCCTCTACAATGTATTGTCTGTCCTCTACAATGTAGTGTCTGTCCTCCAATGTATTGTCTGTCCTCCAATGTATTGTCTGTCCTCTACAATGTATTGTCTGTCCTCTACAATGTATTGTCTCTCCTCTACAATGTATTGTCTCTCCTCTACAATGTATTGTCTGTCCTCTACAATATATTGTCTGTCCTCTACAATGTATTGTCTGTCCTCTACAATGTATTGTCTCTCCTCTACAATGTATTGTCTCTCCTCTACAATGTATTGTCTGTCCTCTACAATATATTGTCTGTCCTCTACAATGTATTGTCTGTCCTCTACAATATATTGTCTCTCCTCTACAATGTATTGTCTGTCCTCTACAATATATTGTCTGTCCTCTACAATGTATTGTCTGTCCTCCAATGTATTGTCTGTCCTCCAATGTATTGTCTGTCCTCTACAATGTATTGTCTGTCCTCTACAATGTATTGTCTCTCCTCTACAATGTATTGTCTCTCCTCTACAATGTATTGTCTGTCCTCTACAATATATTGTCTGTCCTCTACAATGTATTGTCTGTCCTCTACAATGTATTGTCTGTCCTCTACAAGGTATTGTCTGTCCTCTACAATGTATTGTCTCTCCTCTACAATGTATTGTCTGTCCTCTACAATGTATTGTCTGTCCTCTACAATGTATTGTCTTTCCTCTACAATGTATTGTCTGTCCTCTACAATGTATTGTCTTTCCTCTACAATGTATTGTCTGTCCTCTACAATGTATTGTCTGTCCTCTACAATGTATTGTCTGTCCTCTACAATGTATTGTCTCTCCTCTACAATGTATTGTCTGTCCTCTACAATGTATTGTCTGTCCTCTACAATGTATTGTCTGTCCTCTACAATGTATTGTCTGTCCTCTACAATGTATTGTCTGTCCTCTACAATGTATTGTCTGTCCTTCAATGTATTGTCTCTCCTCTACAATGTATTGTCTGTCCTCTTCAATGTATTGTCTGTCCCCTCCAATGTATTGTCTGTCCTCTACAATGTATTGTCTGTCCTCTACAATGTATTGTCTGTCCTCCAATGTATTGTCTGTCCTCTACAATGTATTGTCTGTCCTCTTCAATGTATTGTCTGTCCTCTACAATGTATTGTCTGTCCTCCAATGTATTTTCTGTCCTCTACAATGTATTGTCTCTCCTCTACAATGTATTGTCTGTCCTCTACAATGTATTGTCTGTCCTCTACAATGTATTGTCTGTCCTCTTCAATGTATTGTCTGTCCTCTACAATGTAATGTCTGTCCTCCAATGTATTTTCTGTCCTCTACAATGTATTGTCTGTCCTCTACAATGTATTGTCTGTCCTCTACAATGTAATGTCTGTCCTCCAATGTATTTTCTGTCCTCTACAATGTATTGTCTGTCCTCTACAATGTATTGTCTGTCCTCTACAATGTATTGTCTGTCCTCTACAATGTATTGTCTGTCCTCCAATGTATTTTCTGTCCTCTACAATGTATTGTCTGTCCTCTACAATGTATTGACTCTCCTCTACAATGTATTGTCTGTCCTCTACAATGTATTGTCTGTCCTCTACAATGTATTGTCTCTCCTCTACAATGTATTGTCTGTCCTCTACAATGTATTGTCTGTCCTCTACAATGTATTGTCTGTACTCTACAATGTATTGTCTGTCCTCTACAATGTATTGTCTGTCCTCCAATGTATTGTCTGTCCTCTTCAATGTATTGTCTCTCCTCTACAATGTATTGTCTGTCCTCTACAATGTATTTTCTGTCCTCTACAATGTATTGTCTTTCCTCTACAATGTATTGTCTGTCCTCTACAATGTATTGTCTGTCCTCTACAATGTATTGTCTGTCCTATACAATGTATTGTCTGTCCTCTACAATGTATTGTCTGTCCTCTACAATGCATTGTCTGTCCTCTATAATGTATTGTCTCTCCTCTACAATGTATTGTCTGTCCTCTACAATGTATTGTCTGTCCTCTACAATGTATTGTCTGTCCTCTACAATGTATTGTCTCTCCTCTACAATGTATTGTCTGTCCTCTACAATGTATTGTCTCTCCTCTACAATGTATTGTCTTTCCTCTACAATGTATTTTCTGTCCTCTACAATGTATTGTCTTTCCTCTACAATGTATTGTCTGTCCTCTACAATGTATTGTCTGTCCTCTACAATGTATTGTCTGTCCTCCAATGTATTGTCTGTCCTCTACAATGTATTGTCTGTCCTCTACAATGTATTGTCTGTCCTCTACAATGTATTGTCTGTCCTCTACACTGTATTGTCTGTACTCTACAATGTATTGTCTGTCCTCTACAATGTATTGTCTGTCCTCTACAATGTATTGTCTCTCCTCCAATGTATTGTCTGTCCTCCAATGTATTGTCTGTCCTCTACAATGTATTGTCTCTCCTCTACAATGTATTGTCTGTCCTCTACAATGTATTGTCTGTCCTCTACAATGTATTGTCTGTCCTCCAATGTATTGTCTGTCCTCTACAATGTATTGTCTGTCCTCTACAATGTATTGTCTGTCCTCTCCAATGTATTTTCTGTCCTCTACAATGTATTGTCTGTCCTCTACAATGTATTGTCTTTCCTCTACAATGTATTGTCTCTCCTCTACAATGTATTGTCTCTCCTCTACAATGTATTGTCTCTCCTCTACAATGTATTGTCTCTCCTCTACAATGTATTGTCTGTCCTCTACAATGTATTGTCTGTCCTCTTCAATGTATTGTCTGTCCTCCAATGTATTGTCTGTCCTCCAATGTATTGTCTGTCCTCTTCAATGTATTGTCTCTCCTCTACAATGTATTGTCTCTCCTCTACAATGTATTGTCTGTCCTCTACAATGTATTGTCTGTCCTCTACAATGTATTGTCTGTCCTCCAATGTATTGTCTGTCCTCTTCAATGTATTGTCTGTCCTCTACAATGTATTGTCTGTCCTCTACAATGTATTGTCTGTCCTCTACAATGTATTGTCTCTCCTCTACAATGTATTGTCTTTCCTCTACAATGTATTGTCTGTTCTCTACAATGTATTGTCTGTTCTCTACAATGTATTGTCTCTCCTCTACAATGTATTGTCTGTCCTCTACAATGTATTGTCTGTCCTCTACAATGTATTGTCTGTCCTCTACAATGTATTGTCTCTCCTCTACAATGTATTGTCTGTCCTCTACAATGTATTGTCTGTCCTCTACAATGTATTGTCTCTCCTCTACAATGTATTGTCTGTCCTCTACAATGTATTGTCTGTCCTCTACAATGTATTGTCTCTCCTCTACAATGTATTGTCTGTCCTCTACAATGTATTGTCTGTCCTCTACAATGTATTGTCTCTCCTCTACAATGTATTGTCTGTCCTCTACAATGTATTGTCTGTCCTCTACAATGTATTGTCTCTCCTCTACAATGTATTGTCTGTCCTCTACAATGTATTGTCTGTCCTCTACAATGTATTGTCTCTCCTCTACAATGTATTGTCTGTCCTCTACAATGTATTGTCTCTCCTCTACAATGTATTGTCTGTCCTCTACAATGTATTGTCTCTCCTCTACAATGTATTGTCTCTCCTCTACAATGTATTGTCTGTCCTCTACAATGTATTGTCTGTCCTCTACAATGTATTGTCTCTCCTCTACAATGTATTGTCTCTCCTCTACAATGTATTGTCTGTCCTCTACAATGTATTGTCTCTCCTCTCCAATGTATTGTCTGTCCTCTACAATGTATTGTCTGTCCTCCAATGTATTGTCTGTCCTCTACAATGTATTGTCTCTCCTCTACAATGTATTGTCTCTCCTCTAAAATGTATTGTCTGTCCTCTACAATGTATTGTCTGTCCTCTACAATGTATTGTCTGTCCTCTACAATGCATTGTCTGTCCTCTACAATGTATTGTCTCTCCTCTACAATGTATTGTCTGTCCTCTACAATGTATTGTCTGTCCTCTACAATGTATTGTCTGTCCTCTTCAATGTATTGTCTGTCCTCTACAATGTATTGTCTCTCCTCTACAATGTATTGTCTGTCCTCTACAATGTATTGTCTGTCCTCATCAATGTATTGTCTGTCCTCTACAATGTATTGTCTCTCCTCTACAATGTATTGTCTCTCCTCTACAATGTATTGTCTGTCCTCTACAATGTATTGTCTGTCCTCTTCAATGTATTGTCTGTCCTCTACAATGTATTGTCTGTCCTCTACAATGTATTGTCTGTCCTCTACAATGCATTGTCTGTCCTCTACAATGTATTGTCTCTCCTCTACAATGTATTGTCTGTCCTCTACAATGTATTGTCTGTCCTCATCAATGTATTGTCTGTCCTCTACAATGTATTGTCTCTCCTCTACAATGTATTGTCTGTCCTCTACAATGTATTGTCTGTCCTCTACAATGTATTGTCTGTCCTCTACAATGTATTGTCTCTCCTCTACAATGTATTGTCTGTCCTCTACAATGTATTGTCTGTCCTCTACAATGTATTGTCTGTCCTCTACAATGTATTGTCTCTCCTCTACAATGTATTGTCTGTCCTCTACAATGTATTGTCTCTCCTCTCCAATGTATTGTCTGTTCTCTACAATGTATTGTCTGTCCTCTACAATGTATTGTCTGTCCTCTTCAATGTATTGTCTGTCCTCTACAATGTATTGTCTGACCTCTACAATGTATTGTCTCTCCTCTACAATGTATTGTCTGTCCTCTACAATGTATTGTCTCTCCTCTACAATGTATTGTCTCTCCTCTACAATGTATTGTCTCTCCTCTACAATGTATTGTCTGTCCTCTACAATGTATTGTCTGTCCTCTACAATGTATTGTCTCTCCTCTCCAATGTATTTTCTGTCCTCTACAATGTATTGTCTTTCCTCTACAATGTATTGTCTGTCCTCTACAATGTATTGTCTGTCCTCTTCAATGTATTGTCTGTCCTCCAATGTATTGTCTGTCCTCCAATGTATTGTCTGTCCTCTTCAATGTATTGTCTCTCCTCTACAATGTATTGTCTCTCCTCTACAATGTATTGTCTCTCCTCTACAATGTATTGTCTGTCCTCTACAATGTATTGTCTGTCCTCTACAATGTATTGTCTCTCCTCTACAATGTATTGTCTGTCCTCCAATGTATTGTCTGTCCTCTACAATGTATTGTCTGTCCTCTACAATGTATTGTCTGTCCTCTACAATGTATTGTCTCTCCTCTACAATGTATTGTCTGTCCTCTACAATGTATTGTCTGTCCTCTACAATGTATTGTCTCTCCTCTACAATGTATTGTCTCTCCTCTACAATGTATTGTCTGTCCTCTACAATGTATTGTCTGTCCTCTACAATGTATTGTCTGTCCTCTACAATGTATTGTCTGTCCTCTACAATGTATTGTCTCTCCTCTCCAATGTATTGTCTGTTCTCTTCAATGTATTGTCTGTCCTCTACAATGTATTGTCTGTCCTCTACAATGTATTGTCTGTCCTCTTCAATGTATTGTCTGTCCTCTACAATGTATTGTCTGTCCTCTACAATGTATTGTCTGTACTCTACAATGTATTGTCTGTCCTCTACAATGTATTGTCTCTCCTCTACAATGTATTGTCTGTCCTCTCCAATGTATTGTCTGTCCTCTACAATGTATTGTCTCTCCTCTCCAATGTATTGTCTGTTCTCTACAATGTATTGTCTGTCCTCTACAATGTATTGTCTGTCCTCTACAATGTATTGTCTGTCCTCTTCAATGTATTGTCTGTCCTCTACAATGTATTGTCTGTCCTCTACAATGTATTGTCTGTCCTCTACAATGTATTGTCTCTCCTCTACAATGTATTGTCTGTACTCTACAATGTATTGTCTCTCCTCTACAATGTATTGTCTGTCCTCTACAATGTATTGTCTCTCCTCTACAATGTATTGTCTGTCCTCTACAATGTATTGTCTGTCCTCTACAATGTATTGTCTTTCCTCTACAATGTATTGTCTCTCCTCTACAATGTATTGTCTGTACTCTACAATGTATTGTCTGTCCTCTACAATGTATTGTCTGTCCTCTACAATGTATTGTCTGTTCTCTACAATGTATTGTCTGTCCTCTACAATGTATTGTCTCTCCTCTACAATGTATTGTCTGTTCTCTACAATGTATTGTCTGTCCTCTTCAATGTATTGTCTGTATTCTACAATGTATTGTCTGTCCTCTACAATGTATTGTCTCTCCTCTACAATGTATTGTCTGTCCTCTACAATGTATTGTCTGTCCTCTACAATGTATTGTCTGTCCTCTACAATGTATTGTCTGTCCTCTACAATGTATTGTCTGTCCTCTACAATGTATTGTCTGTCCTCTACAATGTATTGTCTGTCCTCCAATGTATTGTCTGTCCTCTACAATGTATTGTCTGTCCTCTACAATGTATTGTCTGTCCTCTACAATGTATTGTCTGTCCTCTACAATGTATTGTCTCTCCTCTACAATGTATTGTCTGTCCTCTACAATGTATTGTCTGTCCTCTACAATGTATTGTCTGTCATCTACAATGTATTGTCTGTCCTCTACAATGTATTGTCTGTCCTCTACAATGTATTGTCTGTCCTCTTCAATGTATTGTCTGTCCTCTACAATGTATTGTCTCTCCTCTACAATGTATTGTCTGTCCTCTACAATGTATTGTCTGTCCTCTACAATGTATTGTCTCTCCTCTACAATGTATTGTCTCTCCTCTCCAATGTATTGTCTCTCCTCTTCAATGTATTGTCTGTCCTCTACAATGTATTGTCTTTCCTCTACAATGTATTGTCTGTCCTCTACAATGTATTGTCTGTCCTCTTCAATGTATTGTCTGTCCTCTACAATGTATTGTCTGTTCTCTTCAATGTATTGTCTCTCCTCTACAATGTATTGTCTGTCCTCTACAATGTATTGTCTGTCCTCTACAATGTATTGTCTGTCCTCTTCAATGTATTGTCTGTCCTCTACAATGTATTGTCTGTCCTCTACAATGTATTGTCTCTCCTCTACAATGTATTGTCTCTCCTCTCCAATGTATTGTCTCTCCTCTACAATGTATTGTCTCTCCTCTACAATGTATTGTCTGTCCTCTACAATGTATTGTCTGTCCTCTTCAATGTATTGTCTGTCCTCTACAATGTATTGTCTCTCCTCTACAATGTATTGTCTGTCCTCTACAATGTATTGTCTGTCCTCTACAATGTATTGTCTGTCCTCTACAATGTATTGTCTGTCCTCTACAATGTATTGTCTCTCCTCTCCAATGTATTGTCTGTTCTCTACAATGTATTGTCTGTCCTCTTCAATGTATTGTCTGTCCTCTACAATGTATTGTCTCTCCTCTACAATGTATTGTCTCTCCTCTACAATGTATTGTCTGTCCTCTACAATGTATTGTCTGTCCTCTTCAATGTATTGTCTGTACTCTACAATGTATTGTCTCTCCTCTACAATGTATTTTCTGTCCTCTACAATGTATTGTCTGTCCTCTACAATGTATTGTCTCTCCTCTACAATGTATTGTCTGTCCTCTTCAATGTATTGTCTCTCCTCTACAATGTATTGTCTGTCCACTTCAATGTTTTGTCTGGTCTCCAATGTGTTGTCTGTCCTCTTCAATGTATCGTCTGTCCTCTTCAATGTATTGTCTGTCCTCTACAATGTATTGTCTGTCCTCTTCAATGTATTGTCTCTCCTCTACAATGTATTGTCTGTCCTCTCCAATGTATTGTCTGTCCTCCAATGTATTGTCTGTCCTCTACAATGTATTGTCTGTCCTCTACAATGTATTGTCTGTCCTCTACAATGTATTGTCTGTCCTCCAATGTATTGTCTGTCCTCCAATGTATTGTCTGTCCTCCAATGTATTGTCTGTCCTCTACAATGTATTGTCTGTCCTCTACAATGTATTGTCTGTCCTCCAATGTATTGTCTGTCCTCCAATGTATTGTCTGTCCTCTTCAATGTATTGTCTCTTCTCCAATGTATTGTCTCTCCTCCAATGCATTGTCTGTCCTCTTCAATGTATTGTCTGTCCTCCAATGTATTGTCTGTCCTCCACAATGTATTGTCTGTCCTCCAATGTATTGTCTGTCCTCCAATGTATTGTCTGTCCTTCAATGTATTGTCTGTCCTCTACAATGTATTGTCTGTCCTCTACAATGTATTGTCTGTCCTCCAATGTATTGTCTGTCCTCCAATGTATTGTCTGTCCTCTTCAATGTATTGTCTCTCCTCCAATGTATTGTCTCTCCTCCAATGTATTGTCTGTCCTCTTCAATGTATTGTCTCTCCTCCAATGTATTGTCTCTCCTCCAATGTATTGTGTGTCCTCTACAATGTATTGTCTGTCCTCTACAATGTATTGTCTGTCCTCTTCCATGTATTGTCTGTCCTCCAATGTATTGTCTGTCCTCCAATGTATTGTCTGTCCTCCAATGTATTGTCTGTCCTCCAATGTATTGTCTGTCCTCTTCAATGTATTGTCTGTCCTCCAATGTATTGTCTGTCCTCTTCAATGTATTGTCTCTCCTCCAATGTATTGTCTCTCCTCCAATGTATTGTGTGTCCTCTACAATGTATTGTCTGTCTTTCAATGTATTGTCTGTCCTCTTCCATGTATTGTCTGTCCTCTAATGTATTGTCTGTCCTCCAATGTATTGTCTGTCCTCTTCAATGTATTTTCTGTCCTCTTCCATGTATTGTCTGTCCTCCAATGTATTGTCTGTCCACTTCAAGGTATTGTCTGTCCTCTTCAATGTATTGTCTGTCCACTTCAAGGTATTGTCTGTCCTCTTCAATGTATTGTCTGTCCTCCAATGTATTGTCTGTCCTCTTCAATAAATTGTATCTCCTCCAATGTATTGTCTGTCCCCCAATGTAGTGTCTCTCCTCTGATTTATGTCTTCTGATTACTAATTTGGCATCTTCAAACTTTTCTTATTGATGATTGTTTCTTTTCTGTTATTATTGTGTGGTTTATTTTTGAATGATTTCATTGGCTATTCGTTGCTGGTGAACATTAATCTAGCAGAAACAATTATACTTAATCTGCAAGCAATATTATTTTACATTTTTAGCAAAAAAGCCAGTGGCTGTGGGAATTCATACATTGTTAATGGTATTTTAGTCACCCTTTCTCTTATAGTCATCTTTCAGTTCCGGCGATTAGGTGCACGTCTTTATTGTTTGGTAATGAAGTGCGAGTATGATTGTTGTTTAACACTACTGAGCACTTTTATATACATTGTATATAAATCATGGCGAGAAAAACATATAGTCAATGAAAGGATGACGATGTCTGCTTTGTACTAGACCAATAGACGATGTCCGCTTTGTACTAGACCAATAGACGATGTCCGCTTTGTACTAGACCAATAGACGATGTCCGCTTTGTACTAGACCAATAGACGAGGTCCGCTTTGTACTAGACCAATAGACGAGGTCCGCTTTGTACTAGACCAATAGACGAGGTCCGCTTTGTACTAGACCAATAGACGAGGTCCGCTTTGTACTAGACCAATAGACGAGGTCCGCTTTGTGCTAGACCAATAGACGAGGTCCGCTTTGTACTAGACCAATAGACGAGGTCCGCTTTGTACTAGACCAATAGACGAGGTCCGCTTTGTACTAGACCAATAGACGAGGTCCGCTTTGTACTAGACCAATAGACGAGGTCCTCTTTGAACTAGACCAATAGACGAGGTCCGCTTTGTACTAGACCAATACGCTTAATTAGATTTTTGTAGCGCTAGATGTTAGATATTTTGCTCCATTAGGACACATTATCCTGATTCCAACCAGTCTTTGTTCTTTCTCCTTAATGCTACATGCAGAGAAGCAACCAATGCCAATTTTATAGTCTTTAATTTGACCAGTCCAGGGCTCGAACACACGATCAACCGCACCAGAGGCGAGCATTAGCTTTACAATACCGATGGTTTTTTTTCATATTTAGAATTACAGTGTTACTCTACAATTGTACAATGTTATCATACTTGTACGTACTGAGCATCGGATGTTTCCTCCATAACGCAGTGTTGTCAAAGTATGTCCGTCTGGAAATACAAAAATAAATGAACAAAGCTTATTTGTAAATTGAATAAAAGAAAGTTTGTATTGTCTTAATGCAAAACCATTTTAGCTAAGTATCATTTATGGAACCATTGATATGACACATCCTTCACGTGGATGCATCATTGTAATTTTAGAAATTACATACAGATACACATATCAATGTTTAAAATTAACTATGTTTTTGAAAACATACTTTCCGTCTCAGTAGAAGGAAAACTAACATTACGATTTTCGTGTAAAATAAGAAGTTCGGTTCGTCTTTACTCTCATCTGTTTTGTGTTGGGGGGGGCTCATGTTTATTGTTTATTTTATTTGTATCTCACTGTCACTAGTGATGTAGGAACTGTTTACCTTTCCGGAGCACCCGAGTTCATCGAAAATTAGTGCAGTTCGTGTTGCTCAATCAATCTTAATTGTAGTGTTTTGTAGATCATTGCTTGTAATTTTGCACTTTTCCATTTAAAGCAATTAACAACCGTTAATCCGATAAATGACACGTGCTACGATATGATTTCATCTTGAACAGGTGCTTATTTTTATACTCATATGAGTCGGAGTTTCTTCAAAAGCTTGTAAAAGATAAGAAGATTCGTGAGGCTAGAGCCTTTAATTTCACATACAGGTATATTGATGATGTTTTATCTATCAATAATTCTAGATTTGCAGAATTTCTTCCATTGATATATCCTCCAGAGCTGGAAGTTAAAGACCAGAGCTCCAGATAATTTTCAAGTCCAAAGGGTAATTACCCCCTACTTTAGAAAATGATGGGTATTTGCATATTTCCTTTGCACTGTTGTACTCTCTACTTCAGAAAAGATTGCTTACATGTACACTTTTAAAATTATGTTTGACACAAGTGTTATTCAATAAATGCAGAATGCAAGTGAAATGTATATCTCTGTTTAATTTGACACGATTGTGTCATGTTTATTATATTAATAAAATGTTGTAAATATTTTGTTCTGTGTTTACTTTATATAACTGACACCACACCCTGACAAGCTATTTGCATAAGAACTACATTAAAATACAATAGAAGTTTAGAAAAACATGTTCTTGCTCATTTTCAACAAACGTGTTCCCAAATTTACTTTCGTTTTAGTTCTTACTTATTACGTAAACCACTCCTTAAAAGCAGCACCGCATTTATTTGTAATATTGACTGCGATTAGATGATTTATCGTAAACATCCAATCAGATCTCTTTTGAAATCGATGCTTAGAAAGGCAAACATTTGGTACCCCTCGGATGTATACGCTCTCTCCTTCGAAAAGTATAAAGGAAAGTAATTACGGGGAATTTCTCAAAGACAAAAATGCATTGTTAATGTACACGACTGTATTATCGTTAACAGCATACAAGTACGCTCCGAATTTGGAAAGTTTGCTTACACAGCAATATGTATGCGTAATGTGTACACTCTGATCTGATAATACATGCGTTTTTACTCGTTTTTATAGCGTAAAAAACGCAAATACGCAGCTTATCTGGAGCTCTGTAAAGAGACCACGGATACAGCTTCATCCGCATCATTTTTGGACTTATACCTCGAATTCGATGACAGTGGTCAACTCAGTACTAAAATTTATGATAAACGGGACGACTTCAATTTTAAAATCATAAATTTTCCAAACATGTGCAGCAGTATACCAGCTTCTCCTGCATATGGTGTTTACATCTCGCAATTGATTCGCTATGCAAGGGCCAGTAGCAATTATTCTGATTTCCTGAAACGTCATCTTCATCTGAGAAACAGGCTACTGGACCAGGGCTATAAAAAAATTCGCCTTATTCGATCTCTTAAAAAGTTTATATTCCGATACCAAGATCTTGTAGAAATATATTCCGTCTCTGCAGAAACGATTATAAGCGATGCATTTTCATATAGTGAAAATGTATAAAGATAAAGAAGTCAAGAAAAAAGGTCAAAAATATTTTTTTATCAATGTGTCACGTAAAAATATTTTTGACATTTACTTCACTGAATATGGTACTGCTTTGACAACTATTTTACCTATTTTGTTCCTGTATTTAAATACTGTTATAGTGACAGCCGGAAGCTTTGAACCGTAATGAGAGTGGGAGGTTTGGCGCTTTAAAATCTGATTCAACCCACCATTTCTTTAGAAATGCCTGTACCAAGTCAGGGTCGTTACGGGTTTCACAGTTTTCCGGTTGTTGACTGATTTTGTCTGTTTATATAATTATGAGTTTTGACTTTCCCTTTGTAAGATTGTTCGGAGTTCGGTAATTTTGTTATTACCCTTATCATCAAACAGTGCCAACTTAATTAGATTAAGAAAAAGGATGATTCTTGTTAAATGTAAACCTTTTGTAGTGTATTTTCTTTCATTAAATTTTTGCTATTCAATAGTCGCTAAAACTACAATAGTCGCTAATTCATTTTATTTTTACATTGTATATTACCTTTTTTCAGATTTTTTTTTATCATGGCGGTAAATGCTTTTTAGAATGTGAAGGTGAAAAAACAATCGCCTGTGACAATTGTGACAAATGGTTTCACCAAAAGTGTGAAAGCCTTTCAAATATTCATTTTTCTTTTTTAGGTAAATCTTCTTTTTCGTATTTTTGTTCTGATTGTTGTTTGGATATTAATACAAATTTTCGATTTTTCGGTTGGCTTACAAAGATTACGACTCAACGGAAACTCATACATAATTGACGGACATTCGTGATTCGCCTGCAAGACAGAAGAATTACAGACAATATTGACGGACTGACTCCAAATTCTTAAACTATAATCTAAATTCAATTCCTTTAATCCTAATCGTGGAACATCATGGATATCCCGAGCCTCCTGCAGGATGTTTATGTGGTTATAAATTTTACAGGATTTTATCACTTTTTTTATCATGACTTTTTTTTAAATAAACTATTACTTTTTTATACTTTTTTTTTTTAATAAACTTTTTAATCGCGAACCATAATGGATATCCCTAGCCTCGTGCAGGATGTTTATGTGGTCATCATCCCGCATAGCCAGAAATGATGGGTACTTTGCTCATTTGCCGGGACGTCTGCAATTTTCATATGATCTATATAGACGATATCATTCATAATTGCATGCGTGTCATTTTCTGAACTTGAAAATGATACATTGAATCAAACTGAATTAAATGAAATAAAAATTAATGAAAACAATTAAATATTCGAGGTTCCTGGACTAAATGAAAATCCGAGGCGACGAACCCTTTTATATGAAACTTGTTGGATTGTTTTTGTCTTGAAAAGAGCTTTAATTTGATATATATAACGTGGGTATTGACGAAATTTTCCAATTTGGGTTGATATCGCTATTTTGGCCTTAAGAGTCTATGTAAAAATGTCAGGAATACATGAAACTGGTGGCGTGTGACACAAAATTTAACAATGAATGACATTTGGCTACATATTTTCTGAAATTATCGTCACGGTATGTGTTTTCGTGTGTCATCTGTTTTCGTTTTATCCATTTTATTTTGATTTCCACAGCGCACGCATTATTTTTGACGTGTCTTCCGGTTTCTATTTATGGAACATAAACAAGACTACAGCTGACATCTGTAAAAGATGTTAAAGTTTGCTTTTAAAGACGTAAGTACCAAAAACAGTGAACCTACCTACTGAACCATACTTTTTGTAATGCCAAAAATTTACTTCATTTATAAAGTAGCTGGAAAAAAATCCAGAAGGGCTATATAAAATTGAACTATGTCGTCTGCCTCTCAGACACTGGCTCTTCCTATCATGTAACTGTCATGGGGTCACTGATCGTACTTGTAAACAAAAGAGCTGACTGAAATGTGCCTGTTTCTTAATATAAAATACATGTCAATTTGCAGTGCATTGTGGTTTCAGCACTAAAAAAAACATCAAAAGTAAACACAATTTTGAAAGTGGTCATTTTCAAACATTCTGTTATTTTATTTAGATGTAGTATGATTTGGTAGATGGCCAGAACCATGAAATTTTAAAACCAGCCATTTCCGGATTTTATATTCGTTTCCATCCCGTATATCGGCCTTGTTTTTACTTCACACGAAAACAGCAATCGTAACCACTAGGCCATTCTCGCTACCCTGCAAATATTTGCAGGGTAGCGAGAATGGCCGAGTAGTTACGATTGACGAAAACAGAAAACAGATGACGCCATTTTACTGACAACAAAAGTTGCCAGATAATCGAGAGTATATTAAAATACAAGAATGGCTTTAAAAACAATCTTATGTACAAAGAAATATTTAACTAGCCATTCTTTGAAAATTCCAATCGTCATATGAATGTAGGGTTAACACTGTTAATCGCTATATCGGAAAATCGATAACACGATGCTAATTTAGATTCCTCAATAATATACATGTATGTAATTATATTAACTAACCTTATATGTTTAGCTTCTAAACTCGGGGTTCCCACATTAAATATAATATGATCATCTTTGCATGATCGCGATATCAAAGACATGTCTAAAATCGTTACAAAACAAAAATATTTGAATATTGACAGAAGAAAAACTTTGCGGAAATAAACAATAACTTTTAATTTTCGAATCATTGACGGACACATTGAATTTCCGTACTGTAGGCCATTTTTTGACAAATCTAATAAACGACCCATCAAGCTTGAAACTGCAGTCACGTGATCAAAATCTAATTTAAATATGATGAATATTTATGAGGAAAGTACCATCAATTTCTGGATATAGTAACTTTTACAGGATTTTATCATGACTTTAAAAAAAAATACTTTATATACTTCTTTTTTAAAATAAACTATTACTTTTTTCATTCATTTTTTAAAATAAACTTTTTAATCGTGGACCATAATTGATGTGCAGGATGTCTAAGTGGTTATAACTTTCAATATATTTTTTTTTAAATAAATGATATGTAAACAGAAATGATCGCGGGCTACCTAAGAGGACATCTTGATAGGTTAAAAAGTCCCCATGTATTAAACTTAATTTCTTCGATAAAGCTAAAGAATAAAACATTATTTTTTTTTCAATTAAGGGAAAGGGAGGACCCACCCCTACATTGCTCATAGCCTTGACGCACCATTAATTCAAGCAATATACAGCCGAGGTTAAATAAACAAGACACGATAAAATACATACTGGCCTTTATTTAAAGATTAAAATAGTCAAATCAAAACAAAAGTTCATGAAAAAAATGTATAAAACACGATTAATAAGGATAAAAAAATATTTGTGCATGTGTAAAACTTGTCAGTCTTTCATAATTAAAATACTTGGCTTTCAAAAAAAATCCTATACATTGAATTTGTATCTTTTGTATGTATCATCATCTCATGTGTTCAGTAAACTTCAGATACGTCAAGCATTTTAATGCGTAGTGATACGAATAACCGAAATAACCCTGATTAACCGAAATAACCTGTTAATAACCAAAATAACCCTAAATGGCACCGAAATAACCTTTTAATAGATTTAATTTTGTATGAAATGATAAAATATCAACTTAATATAACTTCATATGAAAAAATAAGTTTGTATTCCATATGCTTCGATATTTCGTTGAGTCAGGCTTGTTGCCCCGGAATTACCGAAATGCCCAATGGAAAATTGTAATGCCCCGGAATTAGGTGTGTTATATCATTACAAACATTTTCTGAAAATTTTATGTAAATTGGTTTAGAAATGATGATTTTATCGTCATTTTAGTGCTTTTCCATATAGTTTATAGTGTGCGGGAACATACCAAAAAGCATGATGACCCGGTCCCGATAACCTAATTAAATAGTCGATAAGAAATAATAATCCTACAAAACGTAATGAGATTAAGGTTTTTCTAGGTATGACTTTGACTTTGAGTTTCTAATATAAAACATTTTACAATGAATTAATTAAGTAAATGCCAAATTATCTTCTCTTTTTTCTTTATTTTTCTTCTTTTTTTGTGTAATAGTATTAAAAGAAAGAAGATAATACAAAGAGAAGGTCGTCTTTAAGTTGTAATTAAGAAAATGAGATTGCTATGAATTTATCAGTTTCATTCATTTATGGGAAATCAATTAGAAGTATATTAAATTATTAAGTAGTGACAATTTCTTTTGGGATATGAGATAAGAATAAAAAAATCATAATATTATACAATATGTAATATATATAAGCCTAAAAATTAAACTAAACATGAAATAAAATACTTGAAAAAACTCAGGTAAACATGATTAAAATGTTATAAAAATACATTTTTGCATAGTTTGGAACTCTAATTCATCGATTTAGAGGTTATTTCGGTGCATGTTAGGGTTATTTTGGTTATTAACAGGTTATTTCGGTTAATCAGGGTTATTTTGGTTATTTCGGTTATTCGTAATACCCATTTTCATGTCCTAGACCGATGTTGATTTTAAATGTATTAGCGCTTTTATTTTGCTTTGACAAACATGAATCTGACCTAAATTTCAACATGCATGTGCTTTAAAAATATGATTTAATACTCAAATACCACTTATGAGTTATTTGGCAAATATAATATTTCATATCTCAGTCGAAAGGAACTATAAAAGTTACTTGCCTCTATTTTGGTAAACCGGAAGTAAATCGCGCCGATCTTTCTTGTATATTTTCACTCCGTGAGAACTAAAACATCAATAAAATTAACTTATAAATATCATTTAAGTCATTTAATATCATCTACAAAGTAATGCAATACTTTTACATGTTTATTTTGCGTTATTTCACTAGTTGACTCTAGTAGACTCTAGTCGATTCTGTTTAGTATCACCCGGTCATTGTGTTGTTTACTATCTCTTTCCGGTAATTACTTCTATGGTATCTTCAAACTTTTCTTACAGAGAAGAAATCTTAGTTTATCTCTGTGACAAAAGGATACAACATAATGAAATATATATTTTTCTTATTGAAAATTTAATTTAGTTTGCTGAAAATCGAGAGGAAAAAAATAATATGAATGACATCCAGCTTTCACGTAAAAATAACCAGTGTGCTATTTCGAACTCGGTATTAAAATTTCCATATGTGTGCCACAAATTGAGAAAAATTAGGACACCTACAAATATAAATGAATTTCTTCTGGAGCCTCTTTGGCCATATATCTTGTGTGGTTTGTTTAAAGTATATACACGATTCAAATGATATTGTTTTTTGTGTATGTTTTTTTTTCTGTTTAAGAAACATGTCACGTTTTAAGTGAATATACCTACGAGATATTACAAGATCGATCTGTACTTCAGTTAAAATCGAATGTAAACACGTATACTGCAATCCATTGTGATTTATGTAACAATAGTGTAACGTCTCCAGCTAGTATCGGACATTTTCCTGAAATATGATCGAACAACATCCTGAAATATGATCGAACAAACACACTGAAATATGACCAACGTCCTGTGCTTGGATCGAACAACGTCCTCAGCTTGGATCAAACAGCGTCATGTGCTATGATCGAACACCCGTATCGTATGCACCGACAGCAACTGGCTCTACCTACTGAGTTAAATGAGAGCCCCATTAGATAAACTAGCGGATGGTATTGAAATCTAATGCGATACCTGAATGGCCAGGCTATTATCATAATGTCGTTACATACCCTCCCAACAAAATCAAGCTTCGCTCAGAGGATTAGCAAATTTTAGCATATATATTTTTAGATTCCTGGCCTGATGAAGAATTCAACCTCAATACGACCTGACAACCGTTTCCGGTTCATGCCACTACCGCTGTCACCCACCATTGCACGGTCTCGAGCAAGGATCAAACCCCGTACCTTCTACATATGTAATCGCTTTACCAATAAAAAATAAAAAATAAAAATACCACACTGTCGGAACAATTCCAAAATCAAAAATCAAAAATGTAGAAAGAGGCAAAATCGATACCTCTAGAACACAAATACATGACCTCTAACACACAAATACATGACCCCTAACACACAAATACATGACTGCTTACTTTTCTGACTTGGTACTGACACGTCAATAAAAGGTGGCGGTGTTAGCAATTGAGCTAAAGGAGAACTCCACTAGATCAACTGGCGGAGAGGGGAATTTAAATTTAAATTATTACCTATAGCTAACTGACCATGGTATTAACCTTCATTTGTATTTCGTTACATAGACTCAATATAATTTTTGTTTCCCTTATTGTGTAGGATGGCACAATTTCCAGGAACTCACTCTAATTACACCACTTAGGCAATACTACCGGGTAACAATTCTGAATTGGTTGACCTACTATTTTCTTTTAAATATGAAAACAATAGCACACTTGTATGTTAATACCAGTATAATCTAACCCCGATTAAAAAAAAAGCATGGTTTACAATTTTCACCTCGACATTGCAGTGACTTTATCTTATTATACCGCTAACACTGATAACGTTTAGAGTGTCTTATGAAATTGATGCGCATTCCGCGATACGGTATATCAGTATTGTCTTTTACGATAATACTAGAGTGCCTCTTTTCTTGTACTATCTGTGAGATGTAATGCAACAGTTTTCGTCATTCAAATAGGTCATCAAATATTGTTTTTGCATAATTTCTCTTGTGTCAATACACCGAATGGGCAAAAAATGTAATGTTTTATGTATGCCATATATGCTGCTTGTCGCAAGAACATTCCAAAACAAAAGATTTCTACAATCTGCGTTTTTATCCGGTTAACGTATTGTTCCACGAAATTCGGTAAATGTCTTCTAATTTGTCTGGCAATAAAGTATATACGAACAGAACATAAGAACCATTCGTAGATCCATGCATGGTAGTATACTGTCGTTTTTATTATTTGGGACTTTAAACGTACATTTAACAAACATGATAATTAAACAGTTCTTATATCAATATAACATGTCTTGTCAATTTCTATGTAGGGTCCTAAATGAGTGCCTGCAGAAATAAATGCTAAACTGAATTGTGGGAAGTGGATGAAAGCAATACTGTTATGTGTACACGAATTAAAGCATGTACGCTTGGTGTAAAACATCCTGCAATTTTTACAATTAGAGTATTATAGCATAACACATATATTGGTAACGGTGGTCTTATTATAAATACAGCAACACGACGGAAGCAACTGGTGAAGCAGAAACTGTTTATATTTCCATTGTTTCTGAATCACACCCGGATTTTAGTGGAATTTGTGTAGCTAAATTTAATGGAACATTATATATTTATGGTCCTTGTTGTAGGGGGATATGAAGGTTTGCTTACCCGAAGAAGTCATATTTCTCGAGGGCGAAGCCCGGGAGAATTATGACTTCTGAGGGTAAACAAAGCTTCATATCTCCCTACAACAAGGACCATAAATTGCTTATTATAACGACATTACACATTACACATTACATACAACAAAACATTTTTTTAAACTAATTTAACATTTTATTCAATTTGTGTAGTTGTTTATGTTGATGGTTGTCATGGGGGCACGCGGCAGTGGGATACATGATAATTATTTACCCGGAGCAGGCGGTCTAGGGATACATGAAGTTTTATCTATGAGGTATAATAATATATTTTTGTCCTTTTTCCTATGTAATTTTATATTGTCAGTTCCTCTTCGCTTTATGGTCATTAGTACCTTCAAACTATTCTTGTTATTTTTTTTTTTTTTACAGAATCATATTTTTATAATTACAATTCCAAGAAAACAGGGAACTTCTACCGAAAAAGGAAGTAATATATTACAAAGAGGACGCAGTTCAAAGACCACAAAGGCAAGTTACAACTAAGTGCAAATATAGTTTATTTTACTTACCAATTATGGTCTATAATATAGATGAAATCTGACCAACCTTAGATAGAATATGCAAGGGCGAACCCGGCTATACTAAATGATAAAAATCCAAAACTACATTGTTGTAAATCATACATCAGTTAAATTACTTGTTATATATTGACAAGATAGATAAGCGGGGATTTATCGATATTATTTATCTTTGTCAAGATCATTTTCATTGTACTGTATATAGTTTTACGTTAATATTTTTCGTATTGAACAAGCCATGGCTCAGTTTAAACGATAGCCAGATGATGTGTGACAGTGCTCAGGCTAAGCGATAGCCAGATGACGTGTGACAGTGCTCAGGCTAAGTGATAGCCAGATGACGTGTGAGTGCTCAGGCTAAGTGATAGCCAGATGACGTGTGACAGTGCTCAGGCTAAGTGATAGCCAGATGACGTGTGACAGTGCTCAGGCTAAGTGATAGCCAGATGACGTGTGACAGTGCTCAGGCTAAGCGATAGCCAGATGACGTTTGACAGTGCTCAGGCTAAGCGATAGCCAGATGACGTGTGACAGTGCTCAGGCTAAGCGATAGCCAGATGACGTGTGACAGTGCTCAGGCTAAGCGATAGCCAGATGACGTGTGACAGTGCTCAGGCTAAGCGATAGCCAGATGGCTTGTGACAGTGCTCAGTCTAAGTGATAGCCAGATGACGTGTGACAGTGCTCAGGCTAAGTGATAGCCAGATGACGTGTGACAGTGCTCAGGCTAAGCGATAGCCAGATGACGTTTGACAGTGCTCAGGCTAAGCGATAGCCAGATGACGTGTGACAGTCCTCAGGCTAAGCGATAGCCAGATGACGTGTGACAGTGCTCAGGCTAAGCGATAGCCAGATGACGTGCGACAGTGCTCAGGCTAAGCGATAGCCAGATGGCTTGTGACAGTACTCAGGCTAAGTGATAGCCAGATGACATGTGACAGTGCTCAGGCTAAGCGATAGCCAGATGGCTTGTTACAGGGTGATAGCCAGATAATTATTGATTTTATTATGTAGAATCTTAAAATGGGCTACATATACGAGAGTATCGCACATCATGGTGCAATTGTATCCCTTGTTCTGTACAATTGTATCCCTTGTTCTGTACAATTGTTTGATTGAATACATTGTTGTTTCATTGAAATCAACAGTGGTGACAAAATTAAGCTAAGCATCGTCTTGTACAAAGGTACTGCAATATATGTCGACGATGAGTGTATTTGGCATCATTTCTTGTTTGTTTTATTCATATTATTGTGTTTTCTTGTTGACCTCTTTAAATTTGGATTAAAAGTTAAAAAAAGACTTTCTTCCATAATTACAACGTATATATATATATTTATATATACGTCTGAAAATTAAACCAAACAGTGTTAGAATTTAGATTTTAGAGCTGTCAAATTTTTGTTCTTCCCTTGAGGGGATTTGAACCCCACACCATTGATACACTGCAGGCTTAGCCTTACGTCCAGCGCCCTAGACCACTCGACCACATCCACTCCCTAAAAAGGAGCTTCAATAATCGTAGTGTTACCTTTTCTCGTAAGGCAAATCTAGGGATAGGCGTAAGACATGTGTATAAGCGTGTGTAGATGGTACATATATACTTAATATTATAATTTGACAGCAATCTAACTCAGCAATTTTTAATATATTGTATAGGATAATGAAGAATTCATTATACAGTCACCGGAAATAAAGTATATTATACAAACGTCTAGAAGCAAGTGACAACCATACAATATATCTGTCCCACTGGATCTCAAAGTTACTTTAAAGGATACTAGGTTAATACTAAATATTATATACGTCTGAAAATTAAACCAAACAGTGTTAGAATTAGATTTTTGAGCTGTCAAATGTTTGTTCTTCCCTCGACGGGATTTGAACTCACACCATTGATACACTGCAGCACCATTCGCTTAGCCTTACGTCCAGCGCCCTAGACCACTCGACCACATCCGCTCCATTATAAATGTACATATATAAAGTCTTGCAATCATCGTGTGTTTTCTGGTGTTACCAAATGTTCAGTTACTTTAAAAACAAGGTTTAATAATTAACACTATATATTGTCTTACGCACAACTCAGATTCAATTAATAGTTCTTCGAAATAAAGCTTCATTTCCCTCAGACATAAGTGACCATGGCCAATTGTGGCTACCCTGTTTAGGCCATTTGATTCGCTTGCTCACAAAGACTAGATTACCAATCTTTTGACATTGAGCGTACCTGATGAAGGTTATCAATCTTTTGACATTGAGCGTACCTGATGAAGGTTACCAATCTTTTGACATTGAGCGTACCTGATGAAGGTTATCAATCTGTTGACATTGAGCGTACCTGCTGAAGGTTATCAATCTTTTGACATTGAGCGTACCTGATGAAGGTTACAAATCTTTTGACATTGAGCGTACCTAATGAAGGTTATCAATCTTTTGACATTGAGCGTACCTGATGAAGATTACCAATCTTTTGACATTGAGCGTACCTAATGAAGGTTATCAATCTGTTGACATTGAGCGTACCTGATGAAGGTTATTATCAAACTTTTGACATTGAGCATACCTGATGAAGGTTACCAATCTTTTGACATTGAGCGTACCTGATGAAGGTTATCAATCTGTTGACATTGAGCGTACCTGCTGAAGGTTATCAATCTTTTGACATTGAGCGTACCTGATGAAGGTTACAAATCTTTTGACATTGAGCGTACCTAATGAAGGTTATCAATCTTTTGACATTGAGCGTACCTGATGAAGATTACCAATCTTTTGACATTGAGCGTACCTGATGAAGATTACCAATCTGTTGACATTGAGCGTACCTGATGAAGGTTATTATCAAACTTTTGACATTGAGCATACCTGATGAAGGTTACCAATCTTTTGACATTGAGCGTACCTGATGAAGGTTACCAATCTTTTGACATTGAGCGTACCTGATGAAGGTTACCATTCTTTTGACATTGAGAGTACCTGATGAAGGTTACCAATCTTTTGACATTGAGCGTACCTGATGAAGGTTATTATCAATCTTTTGACATTGAGCGTACCTGATGAAGGTTATCATCAATCTTTTGACATTGAGCGTACCTGATGAAGGTTACCAATCTTTTGACATTGAGCCTACCTGATGAAGGTTACCAATCTTTTGCCATTGAGCGTACCTGATGAAGGTTATCAATCTTTTGACATTGAGCGTACCTGATGAAGGTTATCAATCTTTTGACATTGAGCGTACCTGATGAAGGTTGCAAATCTTTTGACATTGAGCGTACCTGATGAAGGTTATTATCAATCTTTTGACATTGAGCGTACTTGATGAAGGTTACTATCAATCTTTTGACATTGAGCGTACCTGATGAAGGTTACCAATCTGTTGACATTGAGCGTACCTGATGAAGGTTACCAATCTGTTGACATTGAGCGTACCTGATGAAGGTTACCAATCTGTTGACATTGAGCGTACCTGATGAAGGTTACCAATCTGTTGACATTGAGCGTACCTGATGAAGGTTATTACCAATCTTTTGACATTGAGTGTACCTGATGAAGGTTACCAATCTGTTGACATTGAGCGTACCTGATGAAGGTTACCAATCTTTTGACATTGAGCGTACCTGATGAAGGTTATCAATCTTTTGACATTGAGCGTACCTGATGAAGGTTTTCAATCTTTTGACATTGAGCGTACCTGATGAAGGTTATTACCAATCTTTTGACATTGAGCGTACCTGATGAAGGTTATTACTAATCTTTTGACATTGAGCGTACCTGATGAAGGTTATTACTAATCTTTTGACATTGAGCGTACCTGATGAAGGATACCAATCTTTGGACATTGAGCGTACCTGGTGAAGGTTATTACCATTCTTTTGACATTGAGCGTACCTGATGAAGGTTATTACTAATCTGTTGACATTGAGCGTACCTGATGAAGGTTATTACTAATCTTTTGACATTGAGCGTACCTGATGAAGGTTATTACTAATCTTTTGACATTGAGCGTACCTGATGAAGGTTATTACGTATCTGATGAAGGTTATTCAAGAAAAGTATCATGTGCACTATTATATATCTACGTTTTTACTGGTAAGCCAATCCTTTGATTAAAGTCGCCTTGTTTCTTTTTGCAAGTCACTCTTTTCTTGCAAATAATCTTCGTTTTATGGTAAAGCTGATTGTCAAAACAATTGTAATCAATGGGAAGATACATATGAATAAGAGGAAAAGGTTTTATTCAAGCAATAAAGAAGGTTTAATTTGTTGATACAAAAGTATCACGGCAAACTTCTGCAAATTTGTACTGACTAAATTCCAGGTGAATATTAAATCCCAAATCTTAAAATATACAAACAGACGCTTCCTGTACGAAATTGGCCGTTTAATTGTGTTATATTCTAATTATTTTTACAAAACTTGAGTTATTTGTAGCTTTTTAAAAGCTAAACAATCAACATGTCTAAGTTTTAAACACGGCGATCATGGGGACGTAGGAAACAGGGCGAAGGAAACGAACATTTAGATGTCATTGACAGATTTCAAGGCAAAAATGAATAAATCTAAAATCAATAAATATAAGATCAATAAAAACAATAAAACAAATACAAAACATGAATTTAATGTTAAATATGAAAGATATAAACAACATATTAGCAAAGATAGAAAGCTATGTTTGGGAAAAAAATTGTAATATCTGAACCTCTCTTATACCGCCGCCCCCCTTCTTCTAAGACAACTAAAGAATAACCAGAATCAAACGAATACAACTGGAGCACAGCATTTGAAGGAATTTAACAATACAGCTGGGTGGCTGTCTGTGTTTTTTGTGGGTTTTTTTTGTAATGTATTAATCAAGTAGAGTCACCCTCAAACCACCCCTCCCCCTCCCCAGCCGACTTGAAAATAAAAAAGACAAATGCAGTCATTTGATAATTTGGACATCCACTTTGTCAATTATAAGAATTGAAAAGCTTTTTGTTATTGGTAAGTAGTTATTTTTTATCTCACAAGCAAAGAAACTAGCAAAGGATGGGTGTGTGATAACTTTCCTCGACAATTTCATTTTTTTCTGGGCACCTTCCATGAAAAACATAAATTTAAATATTTTAAAAATCTGACGGTAAAAGTTTGTAAAATTTGGTGCAATGATGTCTATATGTCTATTCTTCAGTGTGACATTTTTTGGTGGAAATTAATTGTCAGGAATTTTTTTAATCCGATTTTTAATACCAAGGTGGTCCTCAGAGCATCCCCCCTTTTTTGCAGTTTCCACTGTTTTGCACGTGATTATCTCCAAACAGGATATTCAGATATGCTAGATATTTCATATTTATTCAACAACAACACTCTCAAGTGTATTAAAGCCAAAATATTCCCTTTCAATCAGAAATAAATGTGCATATCTATTAGAATCTTCCGAAACTAGTATTACCATCTGGCGTCAAGAATACCCCCAAAATTGCTATATTTAGGATGTGCTATGGAGAAAACGGCACAGTGAAATTTTTTGAAACTTTGGCAGATAATGTATTTAGACATAACTATTCCATGATGCAAATTAAAAAAAAAATTGAATGATGGGAAAATTTTAGGGTAATACTTAAGTGATTAGGGATATCCAATAGTCAACATGCAATCAATGTGTATCACAACTAAAGTTGTGTACTCGATACAACATTATGTGATAAAGTTTGTCATTGCCTTGCAACAGGCCGGTGGTTTTCTCCGGGTATTCCGGTTATCCTCCACCAATTACACTGACCGCCTTGGTAAAGCTGAAATATTGTTGAAAGTGACGTTAAACACCATAACTCTAACCCTAACCCAATAGTCAACAAATAAATGAAATATCATTCTTTGTTTATGAAGTCAAAATATGATCCACTTAATCCTAAATAATCTATTAAAACATTCAACAAAATGATGTCTGCTTTAGCTCTATATATAGCTACATGTTATGGAATATTCTAATTTCACTCCTTGTTTGGAGTCCTGTATACATGTATACATATGCGTGCTAAGAGTATCGATATTGTCTACTTCTCTGACTTTCTGATTGGATTTTGGAACTGATCCGATAGTTTTCTCTTTTTATTATCTTTACCTTTCTGTATTCCTGACAAACATCCAAAATTCTAGTCCGTTAAAAGTATACAGAAATATAAAATTACATTTGACTAATTAATTCATTGCATTTTCATGGACTGTCGTGGGCGCGATTGTATGATTGTTGGATTTGTGTTGGTCTATGTCATCAGTACATCTCAACTCAAAAGGTGGGACTGTGATTTTCTTTCCTTCCGAGAAGTCCTCGACAAAGTCTGTAATTATAAGTCACTGGTGAGTTACCTCGACAAAGTCTGTAATTATAAGTCACTGGTGAGTTACCTCGACAAAGTCTGTAATTATAAGTCACTGGTGAGTTACCTCGACAAAGTCTGTAATTATAAGTCACTGGTCAGTTACCTCGACAAAGTCTGTAATTATAAGTCACTGGTCAGTTACCTCGACAAAGTCTGTAATTATAAGTCACTGGTGAGTTACCTCGACAAAGTCTGTAATTATAAGTCACTGGTGAGTTACCTCGACAAAGTCTGTAATTATAAGTCACTGGTGAGTTACCTCGACAAAGTCTGTAATTATAAGTCACTGGTGAGTTACCTCGACAAAGTCTGTAATTATAAGTCACTGGTGAGTTACCTCGACAAAGTCTGTAATTATAAGTCACTGGTGAGTTACCTCGACAAAGTCTGTAATTATAAGTCACTGGTCAGTTACCTCGACAAAGTCTGTAATTATAAGTCACTGGTGAGTTACCTCGACAAAGTCTGTAATTATAAGTCACTGGTGAGTTACCTCGACAAAGTCTGTAATTATAAGTCACTGGTGAGTTACCTCGACAAAGTCTGTAATTATAAGTCACTGGTGAGTTACCTCGACAAAGTCTGTAATTATAAGTCACTGGTGAGTTACCTCGACAAAGTCTGTAATTATAAGTCACTGGTGAGCTACCTCGACAAAGTCTGTAATTATAAGTCACTGGTGAGTTACCTCGACAAAGTCTGTAATTATAAGTCACTGGTGAGTTACCTCGACAAAGTCTGTAATTATAAGTCACTGGTGAGTTACCTCGACAAAGTCTGTAATTATAAGTCACTGGTGAGTTACCTCGACAAAGTCTGTAATTATAAGTCACTGGTGAGTTACCTCGACAAAGTCTGTAATTATAAGTCACTGGTGAGTTACCTCGACAAAGTCTGTAATTATAAGTCACTGGTGAGTTACCTCGACAAAGTCTGTAATTATAAGTCACTGGTGAGTTACCTCGACAAAGTCTGTAATTATAAGTCACTGGTGAGTTACCTCGACAAAGTCTGTAATTATAAGTCACTGGTGAGTTACCTCGACAAAGTCTGTAATTATAAGTCACTGGTGAGTTACCTCGACAAAGTCTGTAATTATAAGTCACTGGTGAGTTACCTCGACAAAGTCTGTAATTATAAGTCACTGGTCAGTTACCTCGACAAAGTCTGTAATTATAAGTCACTGGTGAGTTACCTCGACAAAGTCTGTAATTATAAGTCACTGGTGAGTTACCTCGACAAAGTCTGTAATTATAAGTCACTGGTGAGTTACCTCGACAAAGTCTGTAATTATAAGTCACTGGTGAGTTACCTCGACAAAGTCTGTAATTATAAGTCACTGGTGAGTTACCTCGACAAAGTCTGTAATTATAAGTCACTGGTCAGTTACCTCGACAAAGTCTGTAATTATAAGTCACTGGTCAGTTACCTTTTATTGTAGTGACACAAGGAGTGTTCTCTTTTCTTGGAGTAACATCAGGTCGTCTTATACCAATTGATATTTGCGTCATGAGAATTATCAGTTTGAATTTTGGTTGCTTGGTTGGTTTGTTTATGGTGTTTAACGGAACTTTCAACAATATTTCAGCTATATCGTGGAGTTCAGTTTTATTGGTGGGGGTAACTGGAGTACCAGGAGAAAACCACCGACCTATCGCAAGTCACTGACAAACTTTATCACATAATGTTGTGTCGAGCACACCACGCATAAGCGGGGTTCGAACTAATTACTACGCACAATTTAGCAACAGTTGGAAATGTGGAAATATTAAAACAAATAATAATGATCATATTTTTATTCAGTAAAACTAAAGATGTAACCATAAGTATTGAATGAAATCTTTCTACTTTTATAAGGTTGAAAAGCGTGGAGACATATTTTTTTTATTTGAACCTCCAAGGGTCCCTATTGGTTAAGTCCTTTCCCCATTCATGACTTATCACCGGGTTAGTAACTAGATTAACACGACGGGTGCCACTAGTGGAGTAGGAACTGTCTTCCCTTCCGGAGCACCTGTGCTCACCCCTGATTTTTAGTGGGGTTCGTGTTACTCGATCTTTAGTTTTATGTATATGTTTTATAGATCGTTGTTTGTCCTGTTATCCTTTTTCTTTTGGCCATTGTGTTGTCTGTCCTTCTGTCTTTTTCTTTTGGCCATTGTGTTGTCTGTCCTTCTGTCTTTTTCTTTTGGCCATTGTGTTGTCTGTCCTTCGATTTGCGGATTCTGATTGCACCTTTAGTATCTTCAAACTCTTTTTACACTACAATAAAACTACAAACGATTATATTCAATTTCTAAATACAACTGTAGCTTAAGTATATTGGAAGATAAATCATAATGAATTGTTGGTTATTGTTTGCTCAGGATTTAAACTGAAGTACACTGTGTACATGATAGTAACATAGATAAATTCAGTTGTGTGTAGGCGTATTGTTTTTGTATCTAACAAATTTTTAACAAATATCATGATGGTTTAAAACTGAGCCACTTTGGTCGTTTTCCTCGTTTTTAAGTAATCTTGAAGTTAAAGAAGGTTATCTCTAACCATATAAAATGCTTATCACAATTTTTGATATAATATTTTTTTCTAAGATAGACATAAAACAAAGATCAAAAATTGTAATTCAAATAGGGGCATGGCGTATATATCAATAGTTCACAATCTATTTAGATGGTTGGTTTATGGTGTTTAACGCCACTTTCAACAATATTTCAGTTATATCGTGGCGGCCAGTTTTATTGGTGGAGGAAACCGGAGTACCCGGAGAAAACCACCGACCTGTCGCAAGTCACTGACAAACTTTATCCCATAATGTTGTATCGAGTACACCTCGCCTGAGTGGGGTTCGAACTCACAACGTTAGTGGTGATAGCCACTGATCGCATAGGTAGTCATGAATCCAACTACCATACGATCACGACTACGCGGTCCCTAGATATCGAGTATGGAATTTTCGTAAATGGTGGTATAAATCAAGATAAACTACATGTTGTTTGTTTGTATTTAAGTTAAATATTAAACTTTATAACGACATATCAATTTCATGAAAGGTACATTTTCTTTGAACATGACATGCTAATTTATAAAAAGGTTTTTGTACATAAACAAGCCTCGAAATCTCCAAAAATGGTCTTCTATGACGCGATCGTATGACGGTTGGATTTACACCTACATATGCAAACAGTGCTTGTCTGATCTCCACTAAAACTGTCAGCTTGAGTCTCGCCCCAGGGTAAAGTGTGTTCATTGATTTCAGTCAACACTTAACTTTTCAGTGTAAAATTAACTTGATGCATTTATATTATCATATTGTTTTAATATAAATACAGGTACAGACAGGTTAAAGAAATTTATATTGGTCTTCAAATTTTCCTACAAAAATTGTATACAGGTATTTCACATGTATTTTTGCAAGCATGCGATTTTATTTTCATCCCTTGAGGACCCGGAGAAAACCACTGACTGACAAAGAGGGAGAGGCGTTAAGGTGCTAAATTGGCCCCACATTATAGTAAAAAATAATGCTTGACATAGAATAAAAACAATTTACTAATTTAATTGTTATATAAATAATTTTTTTTAAATTATATCTTTCCGTGAAATTGGGTGCGTTATGACGTCATAATGACATCATAATTAGACGGATAATGCTAAAAATGGACTACAAACGACATATTTAATGTACATTTTAGCTATTTTATATACCTCTACAGTCTTCCACCAACACCAAATTGAGCAGTTGTTTTGAGTATAGAGGGTTAATGATTATATCAAAATATTTTGTTGGTGGAGGATTGTGGAGGTTGTTAAATATTAATTAATTTATTTATAACCTCAGCCAGACCCTTAAGATCAATATTTTCACTCTTCTGATTGTATATATGAGACCATTATATACACAATCTCTGTACATTTCATGATTCATTTCAAGTAATGAAATTCATCAGTAAATAACTTATGTTTCTGTAAATAATTGTATTCATTTCAAATACAGTTTGTGTACATTGAAACCAGGAGAAAAACTCAGTGCATGCAATCCGGCGTCAATGCCATAAAAAGAACTGGGGACTATAAGTGCCATATATGGCCCCATATTTAATGAATCATTATCTTAGGAAATACTTGATTAAAATTTGATGTGTTTTATATTATAGACGACATCATTCTTTTGATGTTAAAACTTGTTTCCAACAAAATCGATACGTATTTGACGTCATTGTGACGTCATGAGCGATATTTGTTTTCTGTATTTCGTGGAATTTTGTCCGCGATATTTCGACGGTTTTCGAAGAAGCTAAGCACCTCCGCAGTCGTGCACCAGAAAAATATTTTACCAGATTATTAAAATAAATTAAACACAGTATTTTTTTGGTTTCACGAGGTGTTAAATTTCTTGAAAAACGACGGGAAAATGTTCAAATATTCCGTTTTGATATTTGAGAAGCAATCTTTGCGTAGAAAACGATGGTATGTCGGCACGTAATAGTTATATACAAATGTAAGATAAAAAATAAAATAAACACCACTTCATCCACAAGCCCCCAATTATTGATTATATATTTTCTTCCGAGATACTGAAATATTTATTACTACAGGGATACTATTGTAGGTTTAATGGTCTATCGATGCTACTTCTAAAATAAAGTAAAATAGTTTGATCCAAAAGGAGTAGATATTTTTTGGGCACAATCCAACAGATAGCTCTAACATTTCCAATTGCAAGTGTCTTTTTCAAGGTGCTCTCCAAAGCAAAGGACAAATACCCCGATTTTAAATATTATAGATATTTTAAATTCCCAATTACAATCATTTCAGTTAAAATTCACAGAGACTTGAAAACAGACTTTCAAGTAAGACTATTAAAGTTTTGTTATCAAATAGAAAATTGACAATAAGGGTAATAACAAAATTACCGAACTCCGAACAATCTTACAAAGGGAAAGTCAAAACTCATAATTATATAAACAGACAAAATCAGTCAACAACCGGAAAACTGTGAAAACCGTAATGACCCTGACTTGGTACAGGCATTTCTAAAGAAATGGTGGGTTGAATCAGATTTTAAGGCGCCAAACCTCCCGCTCTCATTACGGTTCAAAGGTTCCGGCTGTCACTGTAACAGTATTTAAATACAGGAACAAAATAGGTAAAATAGTTGTCAAAGCAGTACCATATTCGGTGACGTAAATGTCAAAAATATTTTTACGTCACACATTGACAAAAAAAAAAAAATTCACTTCTTTATCTTTATACATTTTCACTATATGAAAATGCATCGCTTATATGCATCGCTTATATTACAGGGAGGAAGCGAATTGCTTTTGATAGTAATGTGCATAAGATCGCAATATTCTCAGATGAGTTAGAAAATGTAAAACAATTAAATTTTAGCAAAGTTTGAAAGTGACAACATAGAATTTGAAAAAAAGGGTTTTGATTTACATAATAGTTTACAGGAAGAAATATGTCTTAAGGGAGTTTTACTAGCAAAAAACCAGAATCTGTCAAATCAACTTGACAGTCTGAAAGATACGAACAGTCGCCTTATAGATTGTGTAAAATCAATAAATAAAAAGGTTGGAACCGCGAATAGTGGAAAAGAGTTTTCGGAAATTACCGAAAATAACAAATCAAGGAAAATAAAACAATTTAAATCGAAGGCTGAAACTGCGCTTTGGTTTGTAGAGTCCTATGGCCTTGAACCCCAGTACTTAAAATTAGAAAGTACTGATGGGCAGACTGTTAAAGTCGATTTCAATCCGTCGTCCAGCAAATCTTCATACCAAGATTTGCCTGAAGAAGAAAGACAAAAAATTAAAGATTTGTTATTTATTTTGGAAAAATTTAATGTTAGCGAGAGCGCTTAAATAGGGAACTGACAGTATTTTGTGATGGGCTACCACGAACATATCTGATTTCATCAATGCCAGGAAGATATTAACAGTTTATATGCGAGCTTAAGCGAGCTCTTTATGGTATAAAATGTGTACTTAGGATTTTTTAACAAACATGGCTGAACATATTATCGAAGAAAAAAAAATTCGACGCTTTGTAAACACCGGTTTCCGTGTAACACACTAACACACTCAACTAATGAAGATCTTCTTAACATAAAGCGCAAAGGTGATCCTGAAGTCTCGTATCCTCTCTCGTACGTCAGATACCACTGAAACCCGGAACCTGTGTGTAATAAAAGTCATTTTGTTAGCTTGTTTTACTTATATTGATATTTTTTTAATTTATTAAATCTCTTCTGACATATTGACAAGAATTTTTGTTTCTACGCGGAAGTTAACTTTTGAGATTTCGTAAGGAACGATAACTCCAATAAAGGAACGACAGCTCGATTGAATGAGACTAGATTCGGCCCTAAAAAAAAGTCGTCCCCAATATATCTCGGCCCAAAAAATCTCGACACTTCTTGATGCACTGGATGAGCGTGAAATTGCCAGATAATTTTCAGATGCGCGAGCATTCATGGCCGTGCCGGTTTCATATTATCATTTTGAAAGAATTCCGGGAAATATCCCTGGCGCATATGTTAGTCTAGAAAGCGAACTTATCCGGTACACCAAGTATCATGTAAATCCTGAAACAGACAACATAAAAATAAAAATTTCGGGGGACGGGTCAAAAGTTAGTAGAATTTCACACTTTGTCGTGTTGTCCTTTTCTGTAATTACCGATGATTTGACATTTGAAAAGATCAAAATGTTTTTTGCATTGTAAACTGCAAAGAAGATTATGATCATTTAAAACTTGCTTACAAACCCATTTTTCAGAAAATAAACACATTATACGAAAAAGCAAGTATTGAAGTTGAGGGGAAACATTTTGATTTAGATATTTTGATGGGTGGTGATATGAAATTTTTGCAACTTGTGCTTGGGTTGGGTGGATCTCTATGTAATTATTCCTGTCCATGGTATAGACGTTTTCAGAAATCGGTGATTACCAAATTATCGTTCGTGGACGCTAGGTGGCGTTACTATCGTCCGCCATTAAGAAAGTGTTTGTTTACACTAGTTACGATTAATCAGTATTCATAATTGGATTTGATAAACACGCTTCAGTTGATATTTTATGGCTTATTCCCGTGATTTTGGCCGAATATTTCGAAATATGGATTATTGAATCGAACTTAAACGGTTATTGTTTAAATTGTTCAGATTCACAAGTTCAGGACCAGGTCGGACAAATCTATACGGTCATCAATATTATAAAAATTAAAGAATTAGCCATTTTGCCAGATGTGGGCTAACAGATCGATCTGTAGCTATTCATATTTTAACCTTGCTTATGTGGCAGAATTTCAATACAAAACAGGGTACGCAAAAAAAACCCGGTCGGTATGTAAACCCTCAAGACACATTTTTTACTAACATACCGTTATATTTTGTACAAAAGAACTAAGTTCCCTTTGAATAATTGTCTTCACTTCACAAAGTCGCATATTTTTATGATGTAGGGAGCACTTACCCAATTGACCAAAAAATCAATCATTTGCACAATGATAGAGTAGCAAATATGTGTAGGAATAATGTTCCTTCCTTTTGCGATAGAGGATAACATAGAAAGGGAAAAAAAACAGTTAAATGTTGTCTTAAATGAAAGTTTAAATACTATAGACAAAGGAAACGGGAACAAAGTGAGCAGTGTAGGAATTATTGTTTTTCATGTAGAAGCCGCATAAAATAATTAACAATTTACAAAGAGGTATCTCATTTCTGTAGATAAATCTTGAATCTGTAAGAAGTAAAAATGAACGACATGATGTCCTGCAACAAAATTCGTCGATTTTTTTTTGTCTTTTAGTTTTTTGTCATTATAATTCAGTTATATATATTTTTATCATTTTTAACCCTTTGTGGGAAGGGGGTAGAATTTAACTGTCATATTGCAAATCAAATACATTTAAAAATCAACACAATACATAAATTAAATTTTTGTGTTTTAGTGATGTCTTTGCTATAACTTGTTATGCAATACACAGTTAACTATCAGTTATAATGATAGTTACCTTTCTACAATATGAATTTAACACCTTTCTTGCAAAATGACATGACTGTCTATTCCCCTAAGTGCCAAACCTGGGAAGCATCGCATCGCTGTTGACACGGTCGACCTTCAGCAGACTACAAGTCTAGAAAGCGCTACCACTTCCTTAACACGTCAATATTAAATTTTAATTAATCTTCAAAAACATATAAGATTAAAGAATAAATCAATATAAAACTATGAAATCCCAGCAAAGAAATTAAAAAAAGAAGACAAATGGGGTGAAAAATGCCCGTCCGGTTCACGTATCTGAAACCTGGGAGCAAATTGTTACATTGTCTGCCATATGGTTATTTATATATCACTGACCATCAATATTAGAGAGTCCTGAGAAGGATGAACATATGTGTGTATATGTGTGTGTAAAAAAAAAAGCAGAATATTAGATATAAATGGTAAGTTATATTATATTATATATAAAGTTCTTAAATTAGAATGCAATCTCAATAGATATAAACAGAAAACTTAATAGTGTAACAACAAGTATATGATAAACATTTTTTTACAGAAGTATATTAATTTCAGAAATTTCAAAGGGAATATATAGGGAAAAAGGGGGGGGGGATATTGGAAGATTAGATTTAGCTAGGCAGTTTATAAAATATATTTTTCAGATAAGGAAATGGATGTTGCCTAATATCTTTCATGATTTTCTTATTCAAATATCCATAACTTGTTTTAGTAAGACTTTGCATTATAAATTTTGGTTCTTAAAAACTTATTTATTTCAAATTTCAGAATGGAAATGAGATGTCTATTTTGGTCCCAAGCCTACAGAAACTTAATTTTCAAGATACAGATGGTGAAACTGTTTTACCTTTTGAAGACTTTATTAAATTTTTAAGACAAAATCTAACAGATAGAGATAAAAATATTCGAGTGGACAACATAAAAGTGGAACTGTCAAATAAAAATGAACTAAGAAAGATAGCTGGCAACATCTTTGTGACATTTCAAGGTATAATTGTTTATACTGCAAGCCATATTAATGACTATGCTATATGCAAAAGTTCATTTCAGGATATCTGTAATATTCTGTGTCGAAAAAATAGTACCCCAATATGTTCAACGTTAGAATTATACAAGGTCATCGCTAAACTGAATATCTCCATGCCTTATAGTTCAACATGCTTGGATGAAGACAGTTTACAAACCCTTCACAATAACTACAAATCAAACTTTAATGAAGATGAATGGAATAAAATCTGCAGGTTCGAATGCCAGTTTCAAAGAAAATATTCAGAAGTTTTTGACTTTGAAGAAACATTGAAAAAGAAAGTTGATTTCTTCCGTAAACTTCAACAGGTATTTGATGTTTGTCAGAACCTGAATACTGATACTTCAAGCTACATTGCTGAAAATCAGAAAAGAAAAGAAGTATCAGATCTGTTGAATGGTGAAATAGTAAAACTTAATAACATAACTCACACATATGATGGGTTTACTAAGTCAGTTAGAGAATACCAAGAATATATTCTCACAAGGAAATGCATCAATATAATTATTGAATGCATAAATGTAATGTGTACAAACCACACTCATGGGATACATGTATTCGTAGCTCTGGAGGAAGAGGAGACAGTGTCAGATCTGCAAATATTAGAAGATTACGCCACCATAATTAGATCAGATTTGCATAAAACACACGGCGTTACAGTACCAGAGGTCATATTCTTGGATAAGAACACTGTAAAAGGATACATGTGCAAAACAATCGTTCCACAAGTTTCATCTTAGAGATGATTACTTTTCAAGAAAGCTGGTGGACAAAATTTACCATATTTCAACTTTTTACGATGACAGTTATGCTGATATTTTAGATCCAAAGACCATAAAATATAAAGATGAAGTTTACTGTACCTATTGTTTTGAGGCAGTTTCTGAACGTCTGCATAGACCATTAGATTGGAAGCAATTTGACCTAATGAAAGAGTGGTATTTAGAAGTTCCTCTTGAATTTCAAATACTTTTGAGCAATTTATTTCTAAATAAAGACAGTCTTAGAAGATTAGATGACAGTGAAAACTATTTGTACAACAGAATTGGGAAACTGTACAGTCTTTTGGACTGTGGTTTGAACATTTTTAATAGGAAATACAATGGAATTTTACAGCAACTGAATACTGAAGAGCTAATTGTAAATTATCATTCTGTTTCTACGGTGTTTGCTGTTACTGGACAAAGTGGCGCTACAAGGAGCTTGAAATGGGCAAGTAGATGGCTACAGTTGCGTTCCGACATTGACAAACGATATTATGATACATATCTTAAATACTACCCAATAAAGTTTGAAGATGTACAGAACAATACCTCTATTAAATATGTGTGCATGAGGGACTGTTACACCATTCTTTACTTAGACAACTTAGTTCGCTTAAGTATACATTCTGATCCAGATCCAGGAAAGAATCGCACCAGCCAGATATGCACTCTCCCTATCACTGTCAAGGGACTGCCAAAAGATTCCATTATCACAAAATCATGGCATCTAGATGAATGTGAAATGGATGAAAATTGTTCATGCAAGGACCAGCTAATCTTAGGAAAAGATCATCATGAACTCCTATCAGAATACACTGATTCTGAAGACAAATCACTACACGCCTTAGATGTACAGATGAGCTTAGGTATTGGCTTACAAACCTTTGATTTTGAAACTCTGTTGTATGAGTGTAACTCATATTCTGTTGACAAAAATGACGACCAAAGCAACATTTCAAAGGAACTTAATGATCTTAATGTGTCAATGCAGTCCATAACATTGGAGGATCAACTATGTTCAGAAGATGAAAATGATACACTAACTCCAGTCAGAGAAATTGTAGATTCAACAAGTGACGATGCAAGCTTAAACCTTGAAAATATAGCTGACACAGATGAGTTTTTAGATGATGTATTACAAGAGGCTGACTTCATGGAGGGGATACGTCCATTAGATATATCAGTAGATGATGAAAAGTCGGGAAATGTAAATGCAGAGCAAATTATGTCAACACTTAACATCATTGATGACAACAACTGTACACAGGATGCAACAGCCTCATTAAGTGAGGAGAATTTTCAAGCAACATCTCTGTATTTCAAAAAATGTATTGTTCCTCCTCTTTTATGTAGACATCCACCACCTGCCCAGGGAAGAGATGATGACATATCTCATTTGAAAGAAATTCTCTTGGATGTTTTGACAAAACTAGGAAGATACACAGGAAAAGTATATACCAATAGGATACTTTTTGCTCCAGATAACAAAATCTCTAAAAATCTCATCCAGCTGATGAAGTCAGATAAAACATTTGAACAATTTCTTCCAGAGTTTCCTATTTTACATTTAAAAAAGTCAAAGATCACAAATCTATTTAGTGCATATAAAGAAGCTGGCATTCTCCATCTTTTGAAGTATATGAAAGACACAGACAAAGAAGCTGATTGGACTGATCTAGTATCCCTTTCTAATATTGAAACTGCAGCAAAGAATATAAAACGACTAGCATTAGCCTTACATTTGGCATTCCTTGTACGGTTTATCCATACTCTGACAACAGATGTACAAGCAGAAATCATACATGATTTTAAACAGAATAATTTGGAAATTCTCCATCAAAAGTGGTACAAGAAACTCAATAGTTTCATGACCAAAGGGAAGGAAGACAACGCTACATTTGCACTACATGGAGATATAATGCGTCATTGTGGAGAGATCTTAGGAATAAGCATCGCAGAACGAACAGGTGGAGCTGATGGCTACAATTTGCTTTTAGGTTGTGTGAAATCATCACTTCCATTTGCCTTTTTAAACGGGGCAACATCCTATGCTTCTTTTTGTGTAGATTTACTTCATGTGCACTATACATCAGGATTTTTTCAGAAGAATTTAAAGCAGAGTCTATTTACAACTCCTCACAAAGACAGTACCATAAACTTTGCCTTGGATACACAAAGAGAAATGGACCACCAAGACGCCATTAAAGGTTTTCGACCGAGATCTACAATTGATACTGTCATACCAAGAATGTCAATAGTAGACCATTTCACTGAGGTACATCAAATCAGACATGGATTGAATACATCAGAACTTGACACCACTGAAGAGACTGATGATGTTTCAACAACAAACGATGAAAATGTAAACTATGATTTATCAATGAAAGACCTCAAATTTATCATACCTGTAACAAAATTGATTTTGCGTGTTGGTGCCCTAAGTACAGAAAAAGATGATATTCCACGAAATGCTTACAACCCAGCAAAGCCAATATTGCCTGAGGCTATTTTGGACAAGAAATCGTACATGGCAGGAAGATTTCTTATAACAAAATATGCCTGCCATCAACAAATGTTTGGTTTGACAAGCCAGGATTTGCCAGATATTTCGACGTTGGAGGGATCAAAACCTTTACTACAAAGATTAAAAATGGCAAAGGGGATTACAATGAGGAGGTCAACAATTAAGACTAAAACTTTGTCCGAAAATGAGAAGAAAGAAGGAAAACGTGTAGCTCTTGTCAAGAGGCAAGCTGCAATTGCAGACTGCATTAGTTCAGATATGAACACATGCCAAGCACTAGTTAAACCAGATTGTTCCAAAGCCTCACTTCAAAAATCAACTGGAATAAAGAAAGCGTTAATGAATCTCTTGTCCTTATGTATACCACATACCAATTTTGTTCACCTGGATATGATTCTTTCAGACAGAAATTTATATTTTCATAATGTACATGATATTCCACCCAAAATTAGAGATAGTGTTAAATTAGCCACAGTTGAATTTGCTGGAGTTAAGTTTAAAACACATGCAACATCAGGAGATGAATACCTACAACATATCAGTAAAGGAGTTATCGGACGGCTTCTGAAGTCCACTAATTTTCCAAAATTACAAAGAATTGCTATGTGTGAAGAGAAATATACATATACCCCTGATGACTTTAAAGCTTCAACCAGAATGAAACGTCAGAAAGCTTCAAGTACATCTATTTCCCACTTAAAACTTGATTCCGATATTCTATCGAAAGAAAAAATGTCAGTCAGCTGTGGTACAAACAGAGGTTGGAAAAAGACTAATCAGCAATTACTTGGCAAGGCATATTGACAGTCTAGACATTAAAAACGACCTGATCTTAGATATTGACAGTGAACTTATCTTGACTAACTCCTGTAGCCATAATCAAGAGGAATGCATGTGTGCATACAAGTCATATGCTACACCAGTTCGAGGAGTATTTTCCAAGACCGATGGTTTTGTCCGCAAAGAATTATTAAAGGAAATAAAGCAGAGGAAGGGTGAAGCAGAAATGGCACAAGTTGATTGGCTGCCTACCATGCAGGATGACCTTGAGGACAACGAAGCTATCGTCGCGGTAGTTACATCGGCAGATATAGATAGTATAGCTATACATCTTTTTTCAATTTCATTCTATTGGGCAAGAAAAGAAAATGGAAAATTCAAAAATAAAGTCTATGTTCTCTTACAAAAACAGAAGCCAGAACTTTACAACATAACAGGAATTATTGAATTACTAGAAGAACGATTTGGACTGGAAAGTGCTTGCAATATATCTATTATATTGTGTCTTGGGGGAAATGATTTCCTTCCAAAATATCAAGGAATATCACATGAAAAGTGGATGTCAACAGTGATTGACACACCAGGAACACTTACAAATTTGATAAAATTTACCAAAGAATCTGGGAAACCAATCAGTGGAAACTTAAATGAAGAGATTTATCTCAACATTGTCAAAAAACTTTACTGTCCTTGCAATCTTCAACCTGATGTTTTAAGTTTAGAATGTGTGAGACAAATCTCGATAAAACCTCCAGGAAAACCACACCGACACCCAAAATCATGGATGCCACCTGTAACAGCATTGAAAAATGTTGCAAATCTCATCAACTGCCAAATAGCTTACTTGCTGACACTATGGAAACATGATGCTGTGTTGCCAGAGTTTTTGAAAGAGGGGTGTCTAAAAAAAGATGGACTTGGTAACATACAGTTTGATTTTGTGGGTGATGTAAGAGTGGAAAAATTGGAAGACCTCTTAACAATAGATGAATCAGAGCTGAGAGTGCGAATGAATGAAGCATCATTAACATCAAAAAGGAAGAGACAGGACACAACTCCATCAAAACCAGGAACCCGGAGGAAAAAGAAACCTATTATGTCAACACCAATGTAAGTAGAGAAATAAATCTAGTCAGTTATATATAAAAATGTACATCCAAACCTTATTTTGTCCAAATAGTAGGTAATAAATACTACTTTAATTAAATTCAAACATTATCAAGTGTTCATGTGTACATAAACAGTGTCAATGTATTTCAGCCTATTTTGGTGTATGTAGCTTGTGTCACTACTATCATATCTACAAGATATATATAAAGTTTAATGATTGCAGGAATATGGAATACGATTATAAAATGTAAATTCTCCTCCACCATTCAATTGCAGTTTCTTTCTTATCTTACATTTATTTGTACCTTCACATCCTTTCCCAGTATACTAAATATACAAAAAATTAAATATTTTCATTTTTATTACTGAACTATTTAATTGAAATGCTGGATTTTCCCATTATTATACAGTACAGTATGTTATACAAGAAGCCAGTCAAAAAATGTACAGGTAACTGTATGTCTATGACAATTATTATCTACCCTAAATACAAATTGGTGGGGTTTTTTTATTTCAGAAAGATGAAGTTGTCAAAGTAATATATTGTTTATGGAAGGAGATGTGTGTAATATATTGTTTATGGAAGGAGATGTTTGTTCGTTCACTAATAAAACATTATACTGCCATTGAATATGTGACATCAGAAGGACAATACCATACAAAATTGGAGAGATACTGCACAACATTTTCAGTTTCACCCTGGTTGATGAATATGTGTAGTTTTATGGAATTAATGTGAAATCTATAGTTTTTAATTGAGACAATGACCAAAATCTGATTTTTGTTATACATGTAAACAATTATCTTGTCAGTTATTTATTCTAAAGGGATATGAACAACAAGTTCAGCATAACAGTTGTTTTTGTCAGCATCTTAACATCAGGAGTAAAATCTTTTAATGTTTTTTTAATTACGGTATGTGTGTATTATGAAAAAAGTTACTCACTGATTATTGTTTCCACACTTATCTGAATGTGACAGATTTCATATATTCTATAGTATGATGCTTGTGTGTGTTTGAGAGTTTCCCAACATTGACATGAAATGTACATTCTTTATAATTAATAATTAACAAATGTTATAATACCAAAGGACTTTTTATTTAATTTGTTTTTTATCTTTATTATTTTTAAAGGGAATTTTCATTCTCAACAATAGAAAAAATTGTAAAACATTTGATGATTGATAAATATTAATGTGTTATTGTTTGACTACACATTTAACATGTGGACATTTCTTATCAGTCATCAGTTGAAATCCTCTGCAATAAAATTCCCACTGAGAAGATAAATATCAAACATGTGATTTAATAGCTTATCAATTAGATGTAAAATCATTAATGACAGGGGTCCTTAACAGACAAAATGAAAATCTGGCGTTCGTCCTATAATTATATTAGGTTCCTCAAAAACCACAAGAGGGCAGATAACATGTTATTGCCCTCGTAAAATGTTATTACCCCGGAAGCAAATAACACGCCGCAAATTATGCTTTTATTACACATGCAAATTCGGCGTTATTTCAATAAGATATGTGATAAGATGCAGTAAACACTCAAACATAATTTTGAGATCATGGAGATAATTTAATTTAATTGTTAATAAAAAAAATTGAAAGTGAAGTTGTTTCTTTTTCAGTACATTGTTTAATGACATGATATGTTTATAACAGTTCCCATAATTGTGTGGGAAACAATATTGTTGTAGTATTATTGGTACTTGTAAAGATATGCCACATTATGACCCAAAGGTGTTTTATGTTATGCACTAGATACACAAACTTTTGATCCATCATTTGTCCATTGGAGGTTAGGTGTTTAACACCACTTTCAAAAATATTTCAGTTACTACTTTTGTGGCGGAAATTGGAGTACCCAGAGAAATCCACAGACCTGTCGCAAGTCACTGACAAACTTTATCACATAATGTTTTATCGAGTACACCTCGCCATGAAGGGGGTTCAAACTCACAACTTAAGTGGTGATAGACAACGATTGCACAGGTAGTTGTAAATTCAGCTACCATACGACCACGACGGCTCAAGTTCAGTTAAGATGAAAGGTAATTATTTTATTGATATTGATGGAATTTATGATTATCACTGTTTATAAACTTTCTTTTCATATCAATCAATGAAAAGAATTGGTTTGCTTAAAGTATGTTTTTTGTTGGGGTTCATTGGATGGAATTTGTATCTCATGTGAAGTTCCATCAATTGCAGACACAACGTTAGGCATATCAGAACAATACCTTTTCTTTTGCCACCACACTGGGATGGTTGGCCACTGAATTTTACGATTACACACTTTCTACAAGTCTACCCATGCTGAATTTAAAACTCTGTCAACAGTTGAAACACTGACACCAAAGCATAAATAAATAAATAAATAAATAAATAAATAAATAAATAAATATTGCAAGGACCGTGCTATTTATCTTAGTGAATCTCATGACCATCGATGAGCTAAAACAATTGACGAAGGTGGTTCGTTGCTGAGCATGAGCAGTATAAAGTTGGGGCTCTTAAAAGAAAACGACAAGCAAAACAAAGTGGAAATATTTTTAAATAACATTACTATCATTTGAAATAACGGGTATACATATGCATAATATGTATAAAAGTGTAGAAAGGTAGAAAAATGGAATTGAATCTGAGGATCCCTAAAATTCACATCACATTTTCATAAATTATATAAAGTTTCCCCTTTTGCGTCCAAATTAAACTTTTAGCTTCTATCAGTTCCATTCTCTTAAATCAACCTCCAATGGACAAATGATGGATCAAAAGTTTGTGTATGTAGTGCATTGAAAATGCGTTCTGTCATGTGCATAAGTTATTGTTTGCATGATTGACAGGCAATATTCATCATATTGTTTTCTAGCTTCTGAACTGTTGATCGAGAAAAACATAAAATATTCTAGACAGGCAGCAAATAGCCAGTCAATGGGATTTGCAATTAATATTTCGCATGCACAATAGCAACCCCACACCACAAGGTGTGGAAAATATAAATATTCTTCTGTGGTTTAAATGCGTATTAACTGCATTACATGTAAACTGTATGATTCTGTTTGATAAAGTCCTTTAACTAGAACAGGAAAAAATGTACACTTGAGTGAAATAGTGTTGTAATAAAAGATCGTGAACGCGAAGTACAAGTATGAAGAATGTCAAGGTATATTTTAAATGAGGTTGAAACAAGTCACCATTTGATATTAATTCGGTTGTATTTCATTTTGACGATTTTAATTACGGAAGACGATCACAACCATATTGTTTTTGATTAGATTAAAATTATAGCTGTATAATAATGTATAATAGTGTTGTAATAAAAGATCGTGAACGCGAAGTACAAGTATGAAGAATGTCAAGGTATATTTTAAATGAGGTTGAAACAAGTCACCATTTGATATTAATTCGGTTGTATTTCATTTTGACGATTTTAATTACGGAAGACGATCACAACCATATTGTTTTTGATTAGATTAAAATTATAGCTGTATAATAATATTATTATTAGAATTCTAACATGACTGCAAATTTGGCATAAATAAAATAACAAATGGCTTCCTCTAGGAAAACGCCAACTTTATGTGAAAGGGACATCAGACAGCTACGAGGAACGAATTTAATACATCCATTAGCGCGGGATGTAAAGGACACACTCCTTACACTAAAAGACAACTTACAGCAGATTTTGATAGCAACAGTTTATCAGGAGTGTTGTTGTTGGTTTGTCACAAAGCAAAATAATATCTACCATCTCCTCTTTTTCTAGTGACAATCAAAACAAACAATCATACATAGACTCATGGCAGCGACATACATTTTACCTACACGATTAATCATATGGTTGTAAACTTGTTCTCATCATAAATATATATGAAATACTTGATTGTAAAACAATTATCTATCGACAACCACTTTCTATGGGATATCTGATTCCAAGGCTTGTTATCAGTTTATCAAAAAAACAAAAATAATTCTCACAGGGTCCTAGCTAAAATCGTTACACATTAAACATTTTGCTTCACACCATTTCCCAAAATATTTCCATATTATAAAAAAAAAAAAGCGATCTTTAGATATTGGACTTCTCTCAACCCGCACCTTGGCATTTTTTTTTTATAGATTTGTGATGGTTGTCCGTAAAAATGTACTGGAATATACCATCGCATTGGTTGTCGTTAAGAATAAAGTACGGTTAAAAAAGTGTTTAAAAAAATTTCAAATATGACAAAGTTCTATTGTCCAAATAAATCTATCTATTACTTCTTTAAGATTAATACCAAAATTTCGACCAGTTTTCGACGATCAATGTTAATAAGTTTCTGAATTGATATGACCTCAATATGTACATTATCAATGTCATAGCAGACGATGAAACCAAAATTGGTCTGTATGAGATATATTTTTTAGATGATTAAAGCTTTGTTAAGGTGACGAAAAAATGAATTACGAAAAACTACAATTTGAACGTGAAATAATAGATGTGATACGTAGATCTAACATTTTTAAGATGACATTTTTAGATCAGATTTCATGAGGCCATTCATGCAATTTCAGCATCATAATATAACCTCTGACAAATTAAGCGATCAAAATAATGAGAGATTTTATCACGTGAAACAAACCGTCGAAAACAGGAGATCGTCGAAAATGGGTGACGTTGCGACTTTACTATTCGTTCACTTTAATTTCATAATACAGCTTCGGAACATGTTTTATTCCTGAAATCAATCCACATTGCATATTAAGTCAAAGGAGTAGGTATGATAAGGGCAGAAATTGGTCTAAAAATTATAAATGAAACGTATAGCTTTCGTTGTTTCTTGATTTGATAAGACCTTTACCCCAACTACTATTTTGGTAACAATTTTCCATATTTGCACGTGCGATGACGTCACACTAGTCAATGAAAAGTCTATCGTTTCGTGAAAATATATGAAATCTAACAAGAAATGTGTATCTAATGTAAATTTTCAGTGTATCCACAAGCAGGTACCAACGGCATATTTTAGTATATTGTTTGATATACATAAACACATATCTCATTTAATTTTTGTGTTGGTACCCGAGTGTGGAGAGTATGAAATCTACAATCAAAAAATAATTTTAAGGTCGATTTCTCGTCCGCGGCCATTTTTTATTGACCGTTTTCATCCGTAATAGACAGAAATAGAAATCGACCTTTTAATCTCAACCAAAATAAAGTTGGTTATCGTAGTTGTTTTGCTACGGGAGTAAAACTTGAACAATTTTTATGAAACGGTTTTGACGTTAAATAAATTTTGGAGGTGATTTACTGCAGACCTGATTGTGCATTGATTCCGACGTGTTTTTTTTTTCTAACCCTCAGTGGAATTTCATGTGTTACTATACTAAAGTATACTTTAATATTATCCCCACAATTCACAAAAAGTACAGAAAACAAAACAAGCAACCAAAAAGAAAATTAGTACGTCAGATTATCTTAGAAATTAATTCATTGGACATGTAAACACATCGGAACTTTCTATTTTTAGTAGTTCCTTTACTTTTTTTCTTTTTTTTTCTTCAACAAATATATTTTACTTAGCTCTTTCGCAAAGTGAATTCCCGATGAATAATTGTATTAACGTAAATTTGATTTATATATAGCTTAATATTAACGTTGCGGTGGCGTAATGGTTTAGCACACATGACTGCCGATAACAACATCGTGAGATCAATATTTTATTCTTACTTATTTTAATAAAGTATGGAAAAACAAACAATATATTTGATAATTCATAATTCATCTAATACAGTACATATAACGACAATACGTGCATGTTTTAACATAGTACACGGATGTCAGGTTTGAATTACATATTCGGTGTTTTGTTTATAATGGTCCTTTTGTTATCCTAACTAAGAATTTCATTGATATAGTCTATCGTTTATGAGTCAGTGCTAAATGCGTAGTATTACTTGCAATTTTAGTGGTATGATTTTACTTTAATTGGCAATGACCTATAATACAGTATTACCAAGAATTCTATTTATATAATCTATCACGTTTGACTTTTCTCAACAAAAAAAGTTTGAAGATACCGTAAATATAAATTACCGTCTTCCAATCAAAGTATACTACCGTATTTGTACTCTTAGACATATCAGAATCGAAATAAATCATGGAAGCCAGAATGTGTTTTGAGTTTTGACATGGATTGGCGGATATTAATAAATTTTATCCCTCGCTTCTGGCTCGGGATAAAATACTATTCTATGATGTTCTCGTGGCAAGTAGAATTTTGATTGGCTAAAAAGATACTTTTAAAACTTCAGGGAAGCCGTGCGGTGACAGAAAATCAATAATCGCTCTCATCTATGTGCTGTCCATTTACATTGTGCACAGCAGACGACACATATTTCACAAGATGACAGAAAATCAATAATCGCTCTCTGTGATCTTTGTCCAAAGATACACGTATTTATGTTTTTCCTATAATAAGGACATACTTATTAATGTTGGAACATTCAGATAAAAATATTATCAGTCTCTAGATGTTATATATCCCGTTCTCGAGACTAATAACGTATAATATCCGCCAATCCATGTTAAAACTCCCAACACATTCTGGCTTCCATGATTTATTTCTTAATTATTCAACATGGATTATATCCTCTCCTGCCGCTGTAGCGCTGCTTTACCATGTTATGCAGTTGATTTGGTTCCTTTGACATTCTAATTACTGAGAATAATTTCCTCTCATGATCTAAAAAATAAAAAGATTTAAAAAAAGCAATTTACAGAGCTCCGCATTGACGAGTTTCTGCGGTTGCTATGGATAATATTTTGTTACTAGGGACATTGTAAGGTTTAAGGAATTCTTATAATATATACTGGTTAGTAAATGATAAGATGTCTCTAGATCTGCTAAGGTGCTGTTGTAGAATTTTTTTTTCTTGATTAAATAAAAGGTCCATGAGATCTACAGGAAAATACTGTGCATATGGAAACCTGTTGCTATGGACGGGGCATAACTATGAATAAAAATATCAAAATGTATTTTTGAAATATGAAATGACATTTGTAGTGTGTATAGCTTGACAAAAATGTACCGCTTAATCAAATATCAAGTCAAAAGATCGTAGATGTCGAAATTCAACCATTAATTGCAATAATATAGGCTAATTTAATGTTTACAAAACCGTTGCTAGGGTGACAAAATTACACAAAAATACTATATGCTACCATAGAGAATTGGAATATTATTTTTTAGAGTGTACATACACAGAATATAACATTTTGTCGAAAAGACTATGCAAGATATGTAAAATAAAACCACCATATTTGAATTTCCAATGATTAATTGGACCCTCCTCCATTTACGTTGCTAAGCAACGAAGGACAAAGTGAAATCATCGAAAAAACAAATGCTTACCTTTCAATGATTGTGTTTAATATTATATCTATATAAACAGTTTCTGAGATTGGGCCAAAATCTACCCTTATCATACTCACTCCTTTATGCTTTGTTTATTGAGTTTTATTATGCTTTGTTTTTTGTTTTTTTTAAAGATATGCATTATAATACAATGCTACGTACGTTCTGTATAATGAAAAAAATGACGTTGTGCTTTTCATTACCTGAATTTGTCGATCCGCTGTGAGGAATTAGATACACATATTAACTAACTGTATTTATTTCTGAAAAGCACATATTGTGAATACATTTTGGAGAAAATTTTATCGACATCTGAGGTGGGGCCGATTTTGGCCCTTATAGCTCCCAGTCCTTTATCACATGATGTTGTACACCTCACCCTGGGCGGGAGTCGAACCCATAACATCAGTGGTAATAGGCACGGATTGCATAGGTAGTTGTAAATCCAACCACCATATGATCACGGCCCCCAGCTGAATTTGGTTGTAACTGTTTTCAATAATTGTAACAATGTCCTGTTTTTTATTACCAATAACCATATATTGAGTTATATTGTTGGCGGTGAGTATTCATGGTTGGCAACAGAACCCAGAGAAAACTACTGACCTGCCGCAAGTGACTTACAAACTTAATCACATAATGTTACCCGTCAGTCTTTGATTATTTCCAATCAATGAAAAAAAAAAACACATAGGAAAAATTCTTAAAATGCAACATTTAGTATCTGGGATATTTAAAATTTCAACTGATCAGAAATATAATTGACCAGAGGCCATGCTTAGTTTTGGCATGGAACACAAAAATCACATATAATAATGTTGATGATTATTTGACAAGTGAAATGTTACTGTGTCGCAATTAGCATCATAGACCATGATGAATACCTATTACCTGATCAGTTTACCAAATTGGTGACAAAACAGAAATATTTAGTTTCTTTGGTTATTTTAGAATGAAAAAAAGAATGAAATTTATACTCATCTCAACTAATTTCTTCAGTTTACTTGCTGATGGAGTGATAGAAACCGTGTTAATACAAAATACTATTTTATTTTTGACTACTAACAAAAATTCTAGATTAAACAAAATTTGTCTTTAAAAATGCAGTGACATTTTTATTTTTTATGTTTTTTTAACCAAAGTTTATAACTTTTCGAGAAAATCACTTTCAAAATACTTAATGGATACGATAGATTTCAATAAACATGATATCGACATTTTCATATATGAAGCGTGACAAAAATATTTTTTTTTTATATTTTAACAAGTGTGGACACAGAAATGTGCTATCCAAAAGGCAAGTGTGGATGTCAATATTTCATATTATTAACTTTAAAAATAAAATCATGGACACAGGGTCCTGGATTTTTTTTAATAAAAAACTAATCCTGGATTATTATTTTTGCTTAAATTCCGGTCCTGTGTTTTTATTTCAAATTTCCATCATAGCCCCCCTCCCCCCCCCCCCCCCCCCCCCCTCGGATATAAAATTGTATCATTAATAATAAATTAATAAATAATAAATTCATATTTTCTATTTAAAATAAATCTCATTTACAAAACCACTGATATTTGTTCAATTTTTAACGCTGATTTAAACTTTAGTCGCAACAAATTTTTATTTTTCTCTTTAAACTGTCGAAACATAACATTTATTTAACTGTAAAATTCCCCCCCCCCCTTTTTTCCATTTTTTCTTGTTTAAATCAATGATTAACAATATTCTGGAATCAAACAAATGAATAAATATAACAGATTTCTTTTACATGCATCTTTTTACCATGCAGAGTCAGTGTGTTTTAAATCGGTCATCCAATCAGGACGCTCATTATTCTTGTCCAAGATAAAAATACATCGCTAAAGTAAATTTACCTGTGGTTTCAGAGTAGAAGATTTTTAGAAATCGAATATAAAATGTCCCCACTTCAACTCGTAAATTTACATCGAAATCGGAGATATTTCATCATAAAACTTCACACATGGTTTTGTCTATCATATTTCTTGAAGACAAACATAAAGTTTTATTACATTTATCAATATTTTATGAGTATCAACAGTTTTTTTCAACACCGTATCTGTGTCTCGATACAGCCGCAACTTCAACTCGTAAATTTATATAGAAATCGTAGATATTTCGTCATAAAACTTCACACATGGTTTTGTCTATCATATCTCTTGAAGACAAACATAATATTTTATTGCATTTATCAATATTTTATGAGTATCAACAGTTTTTTCAACACCGTATCTGTTTCTCGATACAGCCGCCCGATTACAGTGACCCGTGACCCAGATTAGCAGGTTCCAGTAGTTTTTTCATAATACTGTTGTTTAAAATAGTTCGTTATGACGGGTACTACTAAACAGAGTCCGGTAGAGTCCGAAGAAGTCCGGTAGAGTCCGGAGGCTTAATATTAGTTTATATGTATATTAAATGATGTATTCCTGTGGTATTGGTTGTTTTTTTTATATATTTCTTATAATTTCCAACAAAATAAATACTAAATAATAGGTTTTTATTGAAATATACAAGGTGATCAGCAATCGTTCATAGATTCAAAATGGCGGATATAGAGTCCGGTAGCAATATCGTCGATTTATAGCATGTATTCTGTACATTTAACGATTGGTTATTATTGTATATGTGTTTATCTATAGGCAATTTATCAAAGATTGAATAAAATAGCAAGTAACGTGGAAATATTCATATATACAAGATGATATGTAAATAGAGTCCGGTATTCAAAATGGCGGACAACACAGTCCGGTACGATTTATGTTGATTTGATATGTGTATACTGTATATAAATCAATGGTTATAGTTATTCTGTTGGTGTACATTAGAGAAAACATATCTGTAATAAAATTGTGTCAAAAGAAAGTGATGTAAAGTGTAAATTGTTCAGTAGTTGTTGGGATTAAGGAATGACAACAATGTCTACACTAATTTTGGAACAAATCCGGAATAAATATTCTGCACTATAAGAAATAAGAATATTTCTAAATAGAATACCGATAAAAACTATCTTAAATATTCGGCTTCGGCACTAAGAAATAAGAATATTTCTAAATAGAACGACGATAAAAACTATTTTAAATAGTCTGCACTATAAGAAATAAGAATATTTATAAATAGAACGACGATAAAAACTATTTTAAATAGTCTGCACTATAAGAAATAAGAATATTTATAAATAGAACGAAGATAAAAACTATTTTAAATATTCTGCACTTTAAGAAATAAGACTATTTCTAAATAGAACGATGATAAAACGCTATTATATAAAATCAGTACTATCTGATTAATTATAATTACGATGTGCACTGATCAAAGATCAAATGAGAAGTGATTGTTAAATAACTACCAATGATGACACTGTTTTGACAGTACACAGTAATTTGTGATCTTGAACTTTATCATTTACAGGAGGATGGCTTTTCATTCAAATTAGAATCCCAAACTGTATATATTGTCTAGACTAATTAGGTATTTGTATATAACAAAAGTTGTATGGCTTCTTTGACATCTGTCTCCTTACAGCTAATAAAAAGAATCCCAGTAGACATTTAGACAGTTTATTTTATGTTGCAAATTGGAAATTGAGTTAAAAATTGCATAATGTGAATGAATTGTAAATATATTTATTTAATTTTTTTTAATAAAGTACCCAAAATTTTTATTAAATCCATAATTTCATTAAAAAAAAGTCTTAAAAGTTTGGAAATTGTAAGTTATAGCATCTGTTCTTCGTAGGAACTTACAAACCGCCACGATCGGAAAAAGAAAAAATGAGATAATATTTTCTTTATATATTTTTATTTGAAAATTTTTAATTAGAGTAAAAATCCAACTTCATTGCCACATTATTGTAATTTAAGTACTGAAAATTATGATTAAATCCAGATTTTCATGTAAGTAACACTTATAACTATGTAATTAGTAGATTATGGCTTCTTTTCTTCATGTCCGCCGGCAAATAGCCGCGATTGAGAAAAGAAGAACAGTGATAATATTAGCAAAACTATATCGTTTTTATTATTATTATTTTTATTTCTCATTTAAAACGACATAAATAGCAGAACCACGTTATCGCCACAATAGATAACCCCGGATAATATTCATACGTTTACCGATTTCACTTCGTTACTTGTACACCAGAAAAACAAAAATATCAGAAAAGTCGAAAAGAAGAACAATGATAATATTTGCTAAAATTTATCGTTTTAAATAATTTTTATGTAATAAAGTAAAGAAAATGATGATTAAATCCAGATTTTCATGTAAATCACACTCAAAACTAAGTAAAACGTAGATTATGACTTCTTTTCTTCATGTCGATCTGCAAATCGCCGCGATTGGGAAAAGAAGAACAATGATCATATTTGCTGAAATATATCGTTTTAAATATTTGTTTTTGTAATAAAGTAAAGAAATCTAGATTTTCATATATCTGTTTTCTCTAATGTACACCAACAGAATAACTATAACCATTGATTTATATACAGTATACACATATTAAATCAACACAAATCGTACCGGACTCTGTTGTCCTCCATTTTGAATACCGGACTCTATTTACATATCATCTTGTATATATGAATATTTCCACGTTACTTGCTATTTTATTCAATCTTTGATAAAATGCCTATAGATAAACACATATACAATATTAATCAATCATTAAATGTACAGAATACATGCTGTAAATCGACGATATTGCTACCGGACTCTATATCCGCCATTTTGAATCTATGAACGATTGCTGATCACCTTGTATATTTCAATAAAAACCTATTATTTAGTATTTATTTTGTTGGAAATTATAAGAAATATATAAAAAAAACAACCAATACCACAGGAATACATCATTTAATATACATATAAACTAATATTAAGCCTCCGGACTCTACCGGACTTCTCCGGACTCTTCCGGACTCTGTTTAGTAGTACCGCGTTATGACGGACATTGTTACGAATCGTGCAATGAATGATGATTACAAAAATATGTCCACTTTAAATACATACTGTGGCATTTTGAGTACATGTCATAACTATAAAAAAAATCATTATCGTTGATTGAATATTTTGTCGGGATCATTATCTTTAACCAGGTAAATCAAGCCAGGTGAGATCAAAGATTACGCAATAAAAACAAAAATTCTATAATCCGTTGATTGGCTTGTAACATGTAATAAAATTGTCATTGTAGTGACTAATTAGTTTTAATCAGCAAATGAAGAAGAAGAATGGATTTTTACAAACATTTTTCGACGATTTTTGAAAATTCAAGTGACGAATTGGGTGCGGGAAATACTCGTCACTTTCGAAAATCAATTGTCAAAGATGAAAGTGACGAGCGCTAGCTTCAGAAATGTGTCAATAAATTTTAAATTTATTATCAAAACACATACATTTTACAATTGGATAATGTTGGTGAAAAATAAATTAAAAATGAAGACTTTGTACAAAGAACTGAATTTGAAAAATATTTCAAGTCAAATGTGTATAAGGGAGTGAATTTGATCTCAAATGATCTTCCTTCCTATTTTTTTGTTATTTCCCCCATTTTCGTTATTTGTAATGTAGTATTAAAATTTTCTCTTGGAAATCTTTCAATTGATCAAAGCAATTGCATAAAACTTTTTCTTATTTTGAGATATCAACATTTTTTTGCTAATAAAATCTTTTGAAAAATACAAAAAGTAATACTTACTCAGTGCCGGATTTAGGACATATGAGGCCCTGTGCTAGTTAAGTTATGAGACCCTTTACTTGGGCCCTGAAGGAGGTAGACCTGGTAGGCCTACACAGGCAGTCAGGCATACATGCTCCGGAAAATTAGGAAATAGTTAAAATATTACGTTATATGTCAGACATGTACACTGCGTCTTCAACAAACTAGAACATGGGCGTAGCTTGGGTTGAAATTTTACCAAGGCTGGGGGTCTTTCCTTGTTTTGTTAAAATTTTGCCGTTTTGATAGAAGATATTACTCTAATTTGGCAAATTAGCCACCCATAGTTTTTTTCGGCGCTGGACATTTTAGCGGATAAAAAATGGACGTTTTAGCGGAATATTTATGGACATTTTAGCGGAAGATTTATAGGACATTTTAGCGGAATTTAAAATAGGATGTGGACATTTTAGCTGGAGAGTTAAGTCAAATATACATATACCTCTTCCGTGAGCCAGACTAAGTCTGTTGCCCCCTGGTCACCAACGGGGAGGTTGAAGTAGGATTTTGAGCAGGATATAGTTCATTTTAATACAGTTAATGTCTAAAACACCAGCACTACTAAAATATCAAGTCAGCACTAAAACACAACATATTTACACTATTTACATCTCAGTATTGGCTCTGTATCTAAATCTCACACTGCGGACATAATGGTCTCTACTAATTTCACCGCTACTGTACTTCTGGAAGGCATCTACTACAAAGTCCGTTTTCTCACGCTCTATTCTTGGTTGCGGAGCCTGTTCAGTCATGTTTCTCATTTTGATGCAAGTAGTAGCCTGTTGGTCAAGAATAACCTCTAAAAATACATGTATAGATGGGTGGCTTGAGTAAAACTGGCCGTTATAATGACAATGGAACGATTCCGGGCCATTGTTGGTTCTTTTCATTTCGGATGGAGCTTCGGCCCACAGATGAGGAGGAAACAACGATTCCTGTGTAATATATGTATCTGCAAGACCAAAAAATGCAGTTAACAATTTTCCAATTTCGGAATTTGCCGAGTCTTTATATTCATTGGCTAGTCCAAGATTTTGAATCTTTCTCCACCATGCTTGGCCCAGATGAAAACGGCAACATTTGATAATAGTAGCAGGAAAGATGGAACGGATCACTTTCATCATAGATTCCTCAAAATCGACATGGACAATATCAGGCTTCAAGTTAAAACCATTGTCAGTACACAATTGAACAAGACTAGACATACAGTGTCTGTAGACAGCTTCAGACTTCCCAGATAATAGTATAAATACAAGAGGCACCTAATGTCCATTCAGAAAACCATGGATGGTGTAAAGCTGCTTGAAGAATTTTGGGCAAAATTTGTATGTCCCATCCATAAATAGTTCCGTAACACTACATAAGCATTCTAGATTCTTACGGCAAGTGAAGACAATCATTCCTTGGTCGGGATGATTTAACTGTAGAAATTCTTCAAATTTGTTCTGGATGTTCATCTTTGGAAGTACCTCGTGTGTTTCTGACTGTGATTTAGGAGGATATGTCTTTCTTCTTCCTCTTCTATATACAGCCTTGGCAACACTTTTAAGATCATTTGGTTGCAGTTGTTCCTCATGCTGATCTTGTAAAGCACGTCGGATTATCTTGGATGGTCTTTGGGTAATATCATCTGTTGCTTTCCGCTTTGCTGTTGCTCTTAATTGGTGACGTTCATTTTTTCTTTCATCGGGTTCATGACTATGCTGGTTCTTTTGCATAAGAACGGTCTGGGCAGAACTATCAGTTCGGATACGAGCTTTGCAGTCTTTCATAGAGCATCTCCAAGAAACAACATCAGATTTTAGTATTCCATCAACTCTGTACCGAAACCCGTCACAAATGATACTCTTTTTTCCTCGATTCGTTTCTACCTCTACCACTTCCATACTGGTCAGTGTTGTAATTACAAATGAATCATTCTCTATCCTGAGTTATCGTTCCTGCTACGCTAGACTCTATCTCTGTCAACGCCCATTTTACAAGATTCTTGTAAAAGTTAGAAACAGTAAAAAAAATGTACTTAAAATTGTTTTAATTATTGTAAATATCAATAAAGATGAAAATGAATCACTCATTTCAAATCAATTCTCTCTTAAAAATGATTCCCCCCCCCCCCCCCACACTTCTTGGAGAACTATTTTGCGGAGGTAGAAATTAAAAAGTTAAAAACGATCACAAATCACAAATCATTTTTAAGAGAGATCTTGACAGAACGTACTCCAGTGGTGGATTTCTTGTTGAAAAGTTGCATTTTGGGGTAGGTCGGCATTGTACTAGTCAGAGAATCTGGCAATTTTTGCTGGTGTCATTGTTTCAATTGTCGGTTAATGGTTACGATTTCGTTATATCATAAAAGGTGTTGTGCTTATACATTATTTTTTTTTACCTTGCCTCGGTTGCCGCAATGGATGCTACACCTTTGTAGAAGCTATTATATATTACCCAAAGCCTCAATCCGCCCAACACTGTCTTACACAGGTCACATAATGATACAGTCAAACTTGATAAAAAGAGAACAGACAGGGCAGTCATTACAGTCAACATCATGTAATTAAATCTAAACATCAATTAACGCAGTGGTTTTCAACCTTTTCCCCCCGTGGACCTCTTTTACTCAATTTTTTTGGTGGACCGCCATATCCATTTGATGAAAAAGCTTATTTTATTTTTTAGTAATAAATAATTTTAGGAATTGTATTATAGAAATAGTAAATGTATATGCTTAATTTGGAGTAAAACTAATTTAATGAAAATAAACCTGTATTTAACAACTAAATTCTATGGATCATTTATGTACACTAGTAAAATAACTCATAATAAACCATTTTAACATACAGTAAAATTAACACGAGTTTAAAAAAAAAATAACCATACGCCACATTGCTGGCAACATAATGACTAGTATTGAGACTGAGAATACATCAAACAAAATACCAAGACAGTATCGCTACCAGTAACCTTGCCTGTAACCTTGAGCGCAAGTGAGAGCTTGTTTGCAAGGACAGTGTATGAAGACAGTGGTGTTTGCTGCTCGCAGGAGGGAGGGAGTCGTGGTGGTCCCAGTAGGCATTACTTACAATATGACAGTTTGCTATGTCAGTGTCAATTAAATCTGAAAGTAGACTGTTGTTAACTTGTAGAACCCTTAATATCAGCAAGGACGAATAGCTTTAATATGGATAACAAAAACTTAAGATAACGCCATCATAAATAAACTGCTATTGAGAAAAAATGTATATCGTGTGTATGTTTGTATGTATGTAATATCAGTGGTGATATTGTAAATATATTTTACCAGAGTTGTGCACAGATAGATAATAATCAACAGGTATATGAAGCACAGATTCAGGTGCCAAGATGTAACAGTATCTAAAAGGCCGGTTCAGTGTCAAAAGCTCGAGCCACTTCATCTTGATCGATGTACGGGTGAGCACACAGACCACAGTCCCAAGGCAACTCATCTTAATGTCTGTATGTTGTCTTCCGTTTGGGCAAGATCTTGCTTTTGGATAGGTGTTTCCACCCCTCACCAAATATTTCCTGGTCCATTATTCTTATTTACACTTTATTTTATTATTACAAGTGTGGACACAGAAATGTGCTGTCCAAAAGGCAAGTGTGGATGTCAATATTTCATATTATTAACTTTAAACTAGAGGCTCCCAGGAGCCGATAATCGCTCACCTGGTTTTCAATTTGACATCTAAATTTGATAGAAAATGGGGATATTACACATAATTTTGAAAGTGGGCCACCCAAAGATCATTTCAACTCAAATTTCTGAGCAAAAGATTTTGATGTGATTTTTATCTCATAATATTCCTAAACGGAATAAACTGGCTGAAAAAATCTCACAGAAAAACCCAGAATATATGTTAAACTACTCATTGCCATATAGCTGCAGTTAAAATTTGAGTTCATTTTGATTTCTAATAAAGTGGAAATTGACAACTAAAGAAATTTCTATTTTTAGTAACAGCAGCCATTTTGAATGGAGGGCGGGGCTGTCGGACACAATATTGAAAGGGGACCACCCAAGGACCATCCCAGCCAAATTTGCTTTAATTTGGTTCAGCGGTTTCAGAGGAGAAGATTTAAATGTGATCTTTTATCAAAATATGTCTAATTTGCATAATCGGTATAAATCGGCTGAAAGAAAAATTTCACAGAAAAACTCGGAATATATGTTAAACTACTCATTGCCATGTAGCTGCAGTTAAAATTTGAGCTCATTTTGACTTATACTAAAGCAGCAATGGACAATTGAAGAAATTTCTATTTTTAGCAACAGCAGCCATCTTGAATGGAGAGCGGGGCTGTCGGACACAATTTGGAAAGGGACCCACCCAAGGACCATCCCTGCCAGGTTTAGTGTAATTTGGTTCATCGGTTTCAGAGGAGAAGATTTAAATATGATCTTTTATCAAAATATGCCTAATTTGCATAATCGGTATAAATCGGCTGAAAGAAAAATTTCACAGAAAAACGCGGAATATATGTTAAACTACTCCTTACCATGTAGCTGCAGTTAAAATTTAAGCTCATTTTGATTTATGCTAAAGCAGCAATGGACAATTGAAGAAATTTCTATTTTTAGTAACAGCAGCCATCTTGAATGGAGGGCGGGGCTGTCGGACACAATTTTGAAAGGGACCCACCCAGGGACCATCCCTGCCAGCTTTGGTTTAATTTGGTTCAGCGGTTTCAGAGGAGAAGATTTAAATATGATCTTTTATCAAAATATGCCTAATTTGCATAATCGGTATATATCGGCTGAAAGAAAAATTTCACAGAAAAACCCGGAATATATGTTAAACTACTCCTTGCCATGTAGCTGCAGTTAAAATTTGAGCTCATTTTGACTTATACTAGAGCAGCAATGAACAATCAAAATTTCATCCCCCCTTTTTCTATTTTTAGCTTGGCGGCCATCTTGGTTGGAAGTCGGGATCACCGAACACAATTTTGGAAGGGGGCCATCCAAGGACCATTCCACCAAAGTTTGGTTCAAATTGGCCCAGTGGCTTCAGAGGAGTTGATTAAAATGTGAAAAGTTAACGGACGGATGGACGACGGACGACAGACGACGGACGCTCAGTGGTGACAATAGCTCACCTGACCCTCCCTTTGGGTCAGGTGAGCTAAAAAAAAATTCATGGACACAGGGGTCCTGGATTTTTTTTTAATAAAAAACTAATCCTGGATTATTATTTTTGCTTAAAGTCTGGTCCTGTGTTTTTATTTCAAATTTTCATCATAAATTCAGATTTTCTATTTAAAATAAATCTCATTTACAAAACCACTGATATTTGTTCAATTTTTAACGCTGATTTAAGCTTTAGTCGCAACAAATTTTTATTTTTCTCTTTAAAACTGTCGAAACATAACATTTATTTAACTGTAAAATTCACTCCCCCCCCCCCCCTTTTTTTTCTTGTTTAAATCAATGATCAACAATATTCCAGAATCAAACAAATGAATAGATATAACATAGATTTCTTTTACATGCATCTTTTTACCATGCGGAGTCAGTGTGTTTTAAATCGGTCATCCAATCAGGACGCTCATTATTCTTGTCCAAGATAAAAAAAAATACATCGCTAAAATTACCTGTGGATGTTTCCCCCTCTTCAACTCGTAAATTTACATAGAAATCGGAGATATTTCGTCATAAAACTTCACACATGGTTTTGTCTATCATATTTCTTGAAGACAAACATAACATTTTATTGCATTTATCAATATTTTATGAGTATCAAGTTTTTTCAACACCGTATATGTTTCTCGATACAGCCGCAACTTCAACTAGTAAATGTAAATAGAAATCGAAGATATTTCGTCATAAAACTTCACACATGGTTTTGTCTATCATATTTCTTGAAGACAAACATAAAATCTTATTGCATTTATCAATATTTTATGAATATCAACAGTTTTTTCAACACCGTATCGAGGTGGAGATGCGCATGCGTGGAGGAAGGGCGTCCTGTTTTTGACAGAGCGATTCCAAAGCAAAATTTCACATTACAAAATCCATTTTTCATGATAATTTTTACATATTTTTGAATATCTCCAGTCACATTTTTGTATCCTATCAAAACCAAACGTGTACATTGTATTTTAAAGGAAATATCACCAAAAACAATCAGGTTTCTAATGCCGCCAGAAAAAGTCACATGACCACACGTACATCGACACATGACTTGAAACAAAACAAAAAAGAAAAAAAAAGTGTCAACATCTGGTCAAGCTTAGTAAATAGAGGTACTATCATCTTTACCTTACTTTATACCCACCTGTTAACTAACAAGGCTATTTCTGATTACCTGTGCCCTTTGGTAGCCGAGGGGACGAAGATTTAACACCTCAATCACACTCTTGACTCGAGCACACCAGAATTCAGGTATATATATATAGTATTTATCTCATTAATACATTATTAATATTTATTCAATATGAAACTAAACTGTACTATCTTTATCATTTCATGTATCTTACTTGTTTGCCAACATGCAAAACTCAAATTAAACACCAATAAGAATGTAACTGCACCAACATGTAAATTCCAAAGCCATTTCACAAGTGTTGTTGGTTTAGCACTGAAAGTGAACAAAAGTAGACCTGTTCAAAAGTACTTATTCATACTTCTGCTAGCAAATGCATTTGATATAGAAACAAATCCTGGACCAAGATTTCCTTGTGGTGCCTGTACAAAAGCGGTCACATGGAAACATAAAGCAATTTGTTGTGATAGTTGTGATGTTTGGTTCCATATTAACTGCCAAGGTATCCATTCAAATGCTTACAGATTCTTGGATGCAAGTAATATATCATGGGAATGTATACAGTGCGGAATGCCAAATTTTTCAACGTCGCTATTTAACTCGACATATTCAATTGAACTAGAAAATCAGTACTCAAACCTTAGCAACTGCTCTGAATTGAGCAGCCCTGGTTTGCCAAAAGCAACATCATCTCCAAATAAAGAAACGAAATTGAAGCCAGATAAAAATGAACATAAGAAAACAATTGGAAATCAAGTACGTAAACCTATCAAAATTATAAATATAAATTTTCAATCCATCTGTAATAAAAAACCAGACCTTCTAGAAATTATTAACTCAGTTAAACCAGATATTATCATAGGGACTGAGACTTGGTTAGATAAGTCGATACCATCTACTGACTACTTTCCAAATAACATGTACAACATCTATAGAAATGACAGAGCACCAAAACACAAAAGATAAAAGCCATGGTGGCGTATTATTAGCCATCACAAAAGATTTCATTAGCTCGGAAATAACAGAGCTAAAAATAAACTGTGAAATAGTATGGGCTGAAATCAACATCACTGGTACAAAAAAGATCTGTGTAGCCAGTTATTACCGCCCACCATCAGATGATGGCACAGCACTTGATCAGCTCAATATCTCATTAAGTAGATTAGACAAAACAAATTCTTCAAACATATAGGTTGGAGGAGACTTTAATCTAGGTAACATAGACTGGTCAATTCCTTCATTCATAACTGGAAAACCAGATGCAAAACAACACCACCAACTGCTTGATATAATTGTAGACCATAACTTACATCAAGTAACTGACAAACCAACACGAAATGAGAGAACATTAGATCTTCTACTTATGAACAATCCATCAAACCTTAATAAATTATGCACTCTCCCTCCAATTGGGCTAGCAGACCATGACATCGTCTATGCTGAAATTGACACATGGTTAAAAAGAGTCAGAGAAACACCAAGAAAAGTAATGAAATACAAGGAAGCAAATTGGGATCAAATTAAAAAAGATCTGGAAAATACTTTAACAACCATAAATAACATATATGAAAAGAGTGATACAAACATACTCTGGAACACATTCAAAAATGACATAATTAATTCTATAGAATCAAACATCCCACATAAACTATTTACTTACAAACAAAGACTTCCCTGGATAAACAACAATTTACGCAAACTTATAAATAAAAAGAACAAATACCACAGGAAGAAAAACCAAAATCCTTCAATGTATAAAAAACTGAAACATACAGTACAAAAAGAACAACGCAAAGCTTACTGGAAATATATTGAGAACATCATATTTGACCTACCCATTAAAGACTCCGATCAACATCAGTACTCGGATTTTAAACCAAAAAAGCTTTTTAGCTACTTCAAAAGCATTAGAAAGAACAACTCGGGCATAAGCCCACTGAAAAAAGATGGTATACTCTATACTGATACAGTAGAAAAAACGAACATTCTTAACCAACAGTTCCAATCAGTATTTACACACGATCCACCACATGACATACCTGACAAAGGACCTAGTCCTCATCCTATAATGGAACAAATCCACATAAACGATAAAGGTGTACTGAACCTCTTAAACAACCTTAACCCTCACAAAGCATGCGGTCCAGACAACATAAACAGTAGAGTGATGAAAGACCTAAAAGATCAAGTTGCTCCAATCTTGACCAAAATATATACAAAATCAATAGAAACTGGCACCATACCCAAAGACTGGAAACACGCAAATGTTGCACCAGCATTCAAAAAGGGCGAAAGATACAAAGCAGAAAATTACAGACCAATATCACTAACATGCATCTGCTGTAAACTGATGGAACATATAATAACCAGCAACATTATGAAACACCTCGACTCAAACAATATTTTATATGATTTACAACATGGTTTCAGAAAAGCAAGATCATGTGAGTCGCAACTCCTTCCTTTCATACAAGAATTAAATGCCAGCAATAACAAAAACATACAAACAGACTTGATTATTATGGATTTTGCCAAAGCCTTCGATAAAGTTTCCCACCGTAGATTATTATACAAACTGGAATATTACGGAATACAAACCCATACTCTAAACTGGATTCAGGCATTTTTATCAGATAGAACACAAACAGTAGTAATCGATGGAGTAACATCTAACACAGTGCCAGTAACATCAGGCGTTCCACAGGGTACAGTACTCGGTCCAATTCTTTTTCTAATTTATATCAATGACTTTCCGGAATATCTTACACACAGCAAACTAAGACTCTTTGCAGATGACAGTATCATTTATAAAGAAATAACATGTCAGGACGACTGCAAGAAACTACAATCTGACCTTGATGCAGCTGCAAGGTGGGAAGCCGATTGGCTTATGGCTTTCCACCCAGATAAATGTACAGTACTCACCATCACTCAAAAGAAAACACCCTTCAAACATGACTATATACTTCACAATCACATTCTCAAACCATTAACTTCAGCAAAATACCTTGGAGTTACACTACAATCTAACCTTAAATGGAACACCCACATCGACAATATCACTTCAAATGGAAATAAATCTCTCGGATACTTAAAAAGAAATTTACAGATATCAAACCCTGAAGTAAAATCTCGGGCATATCAAGCACTAGTGAGGCCAAAACTTGAATACAGCTGTAGTATCTGGGACCCTTATACACATGACAACATAAACAAACTAGAAATGGTTCAAAGACGAGCTGCTCGCTATGTTCAAAACAATTACCATAATACTAGCAGTGTCACTTCAATGATTGACACTCTAGGTTGGCCAACTTTAGCTGAGCGCCGTCTTAAAACCAGATTGATCATGTTGTTTAAAATAACACACGCTTTAATTGCTATCCCAAACATCATACTGATCCAAACTGACAGCAGAACTAGAAAATCACACAATCAGACATTTAGGCATATAACAACACAAAAAGATACATACAAATGGTCATTTTTTCCACACACTATAGTACAATGGAACATCTTACCACAGATAATTATCTCAAGTCCATCTATAGACTCTTTCAGAGAACAGCTAAAACCCGCTGTTCTCTTAAACATTTAAATTTCAAATACAATTGTACATAGTTTTAAATTTTTTGTTTTGTTTTATTCACACTTTATTTCACTTTATGAAATTTATGTAAATATTTTTGTAAATACCCACGCATGCAACAGTACGTAATCTTCAACGTCTTGAAGGAGTATTGTATACCTAAAGAAGAAGAAGAAGTTTCTCAATACAGCCGCCCGATTACAGTGACCCGTGACCCAGATTAGCACGTTCCACCAGCTTTTTTCTAAATAATGTTGTTTAATAATTATCACCATTTTTACTTTTATACTTTCAAAGGTTGCATACATCAGATAACGACCAAATTACAATGTACTTATTTAGGTTTTACATTTGTATTAAAAAAGGAATAACTACCCCTTTACTTTTTTTGTTATTTTGTTTCAAGTTGGAAAAAAATCTTGATAATAAAATTCGGGATTTGCTGCAAAAGTAACGTCAGTTTTTCTTCTCATTAGATTGAAGTTTCTCTACATATGCAAGGTCTTGGAGAATAAAGTTCTTAAAGTAAATTTCTATCAATAGCTATTTTATGCTACTACATTCTTCAACAAGTGTCCAAATTGAACAGAACGCTGTCAAATTTAAAATTGCACCACGTAAGCATGAATCCATCTACAACTTTTTTTTGCCAATAATCAGAGGCCCCCTAATAATTTGGTTTCTATGCCACTGAACCAATGTCATGACTGCCTGCTTTGTGGCACACTCCAATAGGCTATCAACTCATCATGTCTGGAATCGCTCCAAAACAGAACGCCTTCAAATTTAAATTGCACCACATAAGCAAAAATCCATTGTAAAAAAAAAATTTTGACAGGAAGATGAGGTCCCCCTGGCCAATGAGGCCCTCTGCTTAAGCACACCTAAGCACAATGATAAATCCGGCACTGTTAACTTACTCAGTTACAATATCTATAGAAAAGTACTGTCAGTTGATTAGGTGGTTAAAATTGTTTAATACTAACAGAAGATTACCAGTATATCTTTATTCAACTTTGATATTCCAATAACAATTTTACAGATTGAATTGCACAACTGTAATATTGGTTGAGCAATTGCAAAACTGGAATGGTAAATTGTTCGGTATGAATGCTCCTGTTGCCTGACCAATCTGGTAAACTGGCTTAAAGCAATATGTATTCAAGAAGGTCTACAGAGACACAGTAATAACAAATGCAAAATAATACCTCTGAACTCAACTGACCAATTTTTAACTGTAGAATGAACAAATCAAAAGAATTTCGATAACAAAACTGTTGAAATTATTTAATATAATTTTATTTACAAAGTATCTACAAAAATACATTAAAATAAAAAGGGCAAAAGTAGCATAAACATATAAATCCTGACAAAATAAAAATTGCAATACATATATTCTTCACATGCTTTTTAATTAATATAATAATGTATACTATGATATTTTCCTTTTTTTCTAACTCCTTTACAGCAAGCTGTTTTTTCCCTCATATTTTCAGATGAATTTTTTTATATCTTTTTTGCATTAGGAGAATTAATGGTAGCAGTTATGAAATCCTTTTATTGTTCTCAATATGTTGCTGCAAAGCTATCCAAAATAAAAATATGTTCTACTTAACAGTAACATTTTACTCTATTCTATTTTCTTTTATAGCTATTTAACGGCTTAAAATAACATAATATATAAACGATATGAAAAATCAAAATCAAGACTAGAAAATAATTATGTACATAAAAAATAGAACTGTAAATAAATCTATAACATATTTTGCTAGATCTATAACTCAGAATAAAGGAAATTGGTGGGTTCAGAAATATATAGAGAAGAAGCTACTACAATCACATTTTTAAATCAATTTAAATCACATCTCTCATTTGCCACAACTAAATATGTTGCATGGGAGATCTGAAGAAAACCCATTACGGGTCACCTGCAAGTTGCAGGTGACCCTATTTTACCCTCCAATGATAATTATGTTAGGCTACTATGAAAGCATTTTAATTTTAAATTAAACTGCTCTGTTAGCTACAACCTATCTGAAAAAGGATATAACCTATATCCTATCATTAAATATTCATAATATAGGGTAACTCTCAGGTGACCTGTAATGAAGTTTCTGTAGATCTCACACGTGGTGACATATCAGCAAAAGGGAGGCAAATGAGAGATGTGAATTTAATAAGATTGAAGCAACAAATATCTAGTGGTAATTTCATAGGTACAGTGCTCCCTCGGTCTATCGCCAAAATTCTCCTCTGTCCCGATTTCCCCCATTAAAAATACCCTGTTATACTGCCAAACTCAGCTACCGCCATCCGCCACAGGTTTTCAGACACAAAAGTCGTAAAACCAATTTAAATTCCCCCGTTAGTACCGCCCACAACTACTAGTACAGCTGTGTATTGATCGGTAATGAAGGAATGTCAAAACTGGTCATCGGACACGGTCATTGATCTCATAGTTCAGGGTTGGAACAGGTGATCAGTTGTTTTGATTAGAATAATTACCTGTGTTTACTTTTCTAGTGATTACATTTGTACTTTTAATCCTGAGTAAAAAAAATTTAATTTAATTAGTTGTCATAAAAATGTCGTGCTTGAAGAGAAAGCGTAATTAATTAGACGACAAACAAAAACGTGCAATTATAAGTTATGCAAAGGAAAATCCAAAATTAACATAATAACAAATTGCTGATAATTTGACAATTAAATGGGATCTTCCAATAATCCAACAAATGAAGATGAACTGTTGCTGTCACGTGTTTATAATGACCTTGATGTCCCGAGCTACAAATGACGGTTCAAGAATTTGTCAACATTGACAAAGATCTGCAAATTGTACAGGACATTTCCGATGTGAATATAATTATTCTAATTTATTTATTTATTAAACATGTATTATTTATACTTATGTATTTGTACAAGTGCAAAATGCATGTCAGTCGAGTTGAAAGTTTATCTTTTCATATGATCACATAACTTCCGGTTTTCAATGTCCCTCAGTTTATCGCCAAACTACCGACTGCACAGAAGGTGGCGGTTTAACGAGGGAGCACTGTATATGAAAAAGAAAGAACACATTTGTAAACAAATTTTACACCCTTTGACCCACCATATATTTCTGACCTTTGACCAAGTGATCTACAATGACAGGTCAAATACATAATGGTACAGCCATATCAAAGTTCAGACTAAGAGATCATAATAGAAAACTGTACAATCTATATACAGACAGATGTAGACATGTCAGATTCATTCTTTTAGTTCTAATGGATCAATATTTGTCATTATGTCTAAGGTATTGTCCAGAGATAAACATGGCAGAGGGATTTCTTCAAATTCATCAGGTACCAAGTCTATGATGGGTATTTCTTCTCCACAGGTCTCTGTAAATATTAATATATATTTTCAATACACATTTATCATCTAAATAAAGGTAAACAAAAAAGTTGCAGATGTTCATTAATTTCACAATTCATTTAGGAATGTAATCATTTTGAGTAAGTGTGTGAGTGATTGTTGCTTAAAGTAATATGAAAGGCAAATATCGTGGAATTTTTTATTAAATATTTTCACTTAATATGTTACTTAATTTTAACTAAAATCAACTGCATAACATTAAAAATCCACTCAAAAGCAGATTTTAAGAGCAAATCGCAAAATATTTGACAGCAGATAATTCTGTCAGCCCGGCAGTAATGCAAATGATATGCGCATGACCCAAGATTTGAACTCTTTCGGGGAGATTATCGCTCATGCGCACTGTTCAGTTGATGAATAAAATGTTGGATGCAAGTAAAAATATATTCCGTGTGTACCACGTAAGAATAATTGCAAAAAAAAAATGGTTCACACGACATGAAACAGATAGTCCTCAATAATCATTGTCAGGAATGTGTGTGCTTACCTCAGCATCCATGATTGTTTATCTTTTCCTCACGAGGTCATGATCGGCAATCATTGGAACAAAACAACCGAAAGTTAATCAGTCTCCACAACAATGGTGAGGACGATAAACATGCACACGGATTTGCAGATTTCTAATTGTTGGGAACATATTTCGACTTGAAACATGCATGAATAGCTTAGTAAAGGTACCGCCGTATTCCAAATTGAATTTTCCGGGAAAAAATTTCTTCACCCAAAACTGGTGTAATATTACTTTAATGCCAAACGAGCAATTTTTCAGCTAAATCATAGCAAGAACAAGTTACATTCAATGAAACGGTGATGATATCCACTTTGTACTAGACCAACATGCTTAATTGGATCTTTATAGTGCTAGCTCACTGAAACAAGTCTGTGGGTAGACATGTCACTCCACTCAAGCACATTATCCAGATTCTGATCCCACCAGTCTTTTCTCTTACTACTTAAAGCTGCATGCAAGTAGCAAATACCAATTTTACAGTCTTCAGTTTGATCTGACCGAGCCTCAAACCAACAATCTACTGTACTCAATTCGAGCATGCTAACCATTATGCCACCAATGTGGTTCTGTAATACATACAAAGTAATACAATATACATTTATGGCCCTAGTGCCATAAATTGTTTATTATACCGAAATTACACACATAACAACAAAACATTTTTTTAAACTAATTTAACATTTTATTCAATTTGTGTAGTTGTTTATGTTGATAGTTATATTGCAGTTATCCGGAAAAATGAAGATTGAAACTAAACATTCCACGACATCAGAAATTTTCTTTTGTGTCCATTTGTATATGACGTCGCCATGGGGGCACGTGGTAGCAGGATACATGATATTTATTTTCCCGGAACACGCGATCTAGGGATACATGAAGTTTTGTCTTCCTGATATGTGACGTTTTTTAACTAATCACAGACACTTATATCTATGAGGTATAATAATAACTTTTATAATCACATTCACAAACAGTACTATTAAAGCTGGAAGAATTTGTTTTACAATTTTAATTACTCAATTGTTTAAACAGTTGTGGAAGTGTGAAATTATCTTTTGATTAATCCCGCCAAAAAAGGCATCAACTCACGGCTTTATTTAACCATATGGATAAGAGTTATCCTAGAGTAATCCACATAAATGATTAATGGTAGGTTCAGAAAATAACTAGTTCCTTAAGGCCACCGTAAAAAATATGTCCATTTCCCGCACCCGACCCTCCATTTCATCAATGGGTTGATAGGTAGGGGGATTTCCCCCCCAAAAAAAATATCCCAATATTTGGACATCATATCAGACAATATGAACAAACTACAAAAAAAAATACTATTTTTCAGATTGATTTTGAGCACACATCCTCATTGTCCCTTATAATTGATCAAGAAAAAAATTGCTTCCGCACTGGTGCTTGTCCAATATGCCACTCAACATCACATTTACAGCAACAAAGCTTCAATGCTGTGTTCCTATGACACAAATCTGGTTCCTACCCAGGTCGAGCAACAGATTTTGATCATATAAAACAGTGTAAACCAGTTCCAAACATAAATTCTGGAAAAGTATTGGAACTTCTGGTAACCAAAAAAAAAGACCTCTTGCCAAATCACCCAAAAAATATTTTCAGTCGCAATGGTCAATCAGGTGCGGGAAACAAACAAATTTATAATTTTGGCCTAATTTTGTTAAATTAGCTTCCCAAATGTCAAATCAAGTTCAAATACCTGTTTTATCTAGAGAATATTTAGCAACAGAAGACTCTAATTTTCTGTTCAATTCTTCTATTCTTTCCCTTTCTTCTGTTTCTTCGTCTTCATCATCTTCTGACTCTGGTAAATCTCCAAACAGACACGGAGGTCGCCAATTTACTAAATTCTTTATGTATGTACTTATTCTCTCTGATTTTGGCCATATATCTTCAAAATCATCTTCTAAATTAAAAAAAATAATCAAAAATTACTCCCGACTCATAATGTTTTTTTTTTTAACAAACTGTTTTAATCAATCTTAACACAGTGTAATGGTTTAGGTAACAAGACCATAATGACAACCATAGGTCTTTATCAACATTTTTTTTTATCAATATTTCTTTTAAGGTTTTATGGATACGTTTATACAATGTATTCCATCCCCCAGTTTTTTTTCTGTATTAGCTATAATCATCTCCGAGATTTTTAATAAAGATAAAAGCTTTTTGTAATCTTGATGTGATGTACTGTCATAGAGGCTCTGATGTATATATTCTAATATCTAGATTACCATCATTAAACCCTCATTTGTGCATTAGAATCATAAGCCTCTCATAATCCAGAGAACCAGAAGGAAATCATAGTCTGCAACCCACTGATTATGCTCTAATACTCTTCACCCATGAGTCAACTGACAGAGAATGATGAATTATTCATGGAAACTGATTGGCTCCACTAGTGTGGTTTGGAGGACTTATTATTTGCATTATATTACAATCTACTGGATCGGAAAATTATTTTACACCACATTGATACCCCAGACCAGTAAACCGACAACTCAGAAACGAATGTAATTGTATCAGTTGATCCTTGGGCGATGAGTGGAGGGTAGCAGAGAAACGAATGTAATTGTATCAGTTGATCCTTGGGTGATGAGTAGAAGGTAGCAGAGAAACGAATGTAATTGTATCAGTTGATCCTTGGGTGATGAGTGGAGGGTAGCAGAGAAACGAATGTAATTGTATCAGTTGATCCTTGGGTGAAGAGTGGAGGGTAGCAGAGAAACGAATGTAATTGTATCAGTTGATCCACGGGTGATGAGTGGAGGGTAGCAGAGAAACAAATGTAATTGTATCAGTTGATCCTTGGGTGATGAGTGGAGGGTAGCAGAGAAACGAATGTAATTGTATCAGTTGATCCACTGGTGAAGAGTAGCAAAGAAACGAATGCAATTGTATCAGTTGATCCATGGGTGAAGAGTGGAGGGTAGCAGAGAAACGAATGTAATTGTATCAGTTGATCCTTGGGTGATGAGTGGAGGGTAGCAGAGAAACGAATGTAATTGTATCAGTTGATCCTTGGGTGAAGAGTGGAGGGTAGCAGAGAAACGAATGTAATTGTATCAGTTGATCCACGGGTGAAGAGTGGAGGGTAGCAGAGAAACGAATGTAATTGTATCAGTTGATCCTTGGGTGATGAGTGGAGGGTAGCAGAGAAACGAATGTAATTGTATCAGTTGATCCTTGGGTGATGAGTGGAGGGTAGCAGAGAAACGAATGTAATTGTATCAGTTGATCCTTGGGTGATGAGTAGAGGGTAGCAGAGAAACGAATGTAATTGTATCAGTTGATCCTTGAGTGATGAGTGGAGGGTAGCAGAGAAACGAATGTAATTGTATCAGTTGATCCTTGGGTGATGAGTGGAGGGTAGCAGAGAAACGAATGTAATTGTATCAGTTGATCCTTGGGTGATGAGTGGAGGGTAGCAGAGAAATGAATGTAATTGTATCAGTTGATCCTTGGGTGATGAGTGGAGGGTAGCAGAGAAACGAATGTAATTGTATCAGTTGATCCTTGGGTGAAGAGTGGAGGGTAGCAGAGAAATGAATGTAATTGTATCAGTTGATCCTTGGGTGATGAGTGGAGGGTAGCAGAGAAACGAATGTAATTGTATCAGTTGATCCACGGGTGATGAGTGGAGGGTAGCAGAGAAATGAATGTAATTGTATCAGTTGATCCTTGGGTGATGAGTAGAGGGTAGCAGAGAAACGAATGTAATTGTATCAGTTGATCCTTGAGTGATGAGTGGAGGGTAGCAGAGAAACGAATGTAATTGTATCAGTTGATCCTTGGGTGATGAGTGGAGGGTAGCAGAGAAATGAATGTAATTGTATCAGTTGATCCTTGGGTGATGAGTGGAGGGTAGCAGAGAAACAAATGTTATTGTATCAGTTGATCCTTGGGTGATGAGTAGAGGGTAGCAGAGAAATGAATGTAATTGTATCAGTTGATCCTTGGGTGATGAGTGGAGGGTAGCAGAGAAATGAACGTAATTGTATCAGTTGATCCTTGGGTGAAGAGTGGAGGGTAGCAGAGAAACGAATGTAATTGTATCAGTTAATCCTTGGGTGATGAGTGGAGGGTAGCAGAGAAACGAATGTAATTGTATCAGTTGATCCACGGGTGATGAGTGGAGGGTAGCAGAGAAACGAATGTAATTGTATCAGTTGATCCTTGGGTGATGAGTGGAGGGTAGCAGAGAAACGAATGTAATTGTATCAGTTGATCCACTGGTGAAGAGTAGCAGAGAAACGAATGTAATTGTATCAGTTGATCCTTGGGTGAAGAGTGGAGGGTAGCAGAGAAACGAATGTAATTGTATCAGTTGATCCATGGGTGAAGAGTGGAGGGTAGCAGAGAAACGAATGTAATTGTATCAGTTGATCCACGGGTGATGAGTGGAGGGTAGCAGAGAAACGAATGTAATTGTATCAGTTGATCCTTGGGTGATGAGTGGAGGGTAGCAGAGAAACGAATGTAATTGTATCAGTTGATCCACGGGTGAAGAGTGGAGGGTAGCAGAGAAACGAATGTAATTGTATCAGTTGATCCTTGGGTGATGAGTGGAGGGTAGCAGAGAAACGAATGTAATTGTATCAGTTGATCCACGGGTGATGAGTGGAGGGTAGCAGAGAAATGAATGTAATTGTATCAGTTGATCCTTGGGTGATGGGTAGAGGGTAGCAGAGAAACAAATGTAATTGTATCAGTTGATCCTTGAGTGATGAGTGGAGGGTAGCAGAGAAACGAATGTAATTGTATCAGTTGATCCTTGGGTGATGAGTGGAGGGTAACAGAGAAACGAATGTAATTGTATCAGCTGATCCTTGGGTGATGAGTGGAGGGTAGCAGAGAAATGAATGTAATTGTATCAGTTGATCCTTGGGTGATGAGTGGAGGGTAGCAGAGAAACGAATGTAATTGTATCAGTTGATCCACAGGTGATGAGTGGAGGGTAGCAAAGAAATGAATGTAATTGTATCAGTTGATCCTTGGGTGATGAGTAGAGGGTACACTAGGGACATCAAAATCCTAATTTCCTTGGCTGTATATTAATTTCCATCAGGAAGTGCTAATTATTCATACTTTTCAGCGGAGATTCAATGTGAAATGTAGGGATTAATACATGCATCGAGAGATTATAACCTGTATCGGTAAATTATTACTTCGTAGTTCAATTTCATACTTTATTTGGCAGGATTTAATCGATAATCTTTATATATATATATATATATATATAAACGTCTAAAATGGTTTGTCATTGATAAAGTCCCCTGGTGGGACGAAAATTTTGTCATTCTACGAAGTGTTTAATTCTTTATCACTTTGTTTTGTGTACTTGGTGTTGTTTTACAAACCATTTTAGACGTTTATAATTGTTTTACTTGTATAGTATCGTTATACCGTAACGATCCAACACCCCGTAAGATTGATCGTTGACTGGTTTTTCAGACGTTGTATATATAAATATATATATATATATATATATATAGATGTTTGTACATTTATCGATTTTTTACGGATGGGTACGTATATATATATACGCGATCGAGTTGAGAAAAATTGGATGTTTGTTTTCATTTAGTTATGTATCGACAGCTATAGTGTATTTATGAATAAAATATGTTTAAAATGAAATAGTGTATTTACCGTTGGCAGAAGTAAAATAAACGAATTCGCAACAAATGAAAACGGAATACATATTTCGTCAAAGATCGAGTCTGTATTAATGAATATATATATATGCAATCAAGTATTCACGGCTGACAAAAAATAATAAACGTAATTTACACATTTCACCAAGATCGAGTTTAACAGCCAGTTAAATTTTCATGAATTAAATGATGAATGTTGAAATAAAAATTCCTTCTGTCCTGATCACGCAGGTGTTATAATTATCACGCCATGTACATGTTTTCAACATGTTTGCATGTGTACTGATCGATCGCAAGAGCTATATATAGCACACAGGTAAGTTATATATTTTAGCTGCAGTACATTAATATGTATATTTTTTTTACAGACATTTCAAGAAAAGGTATCAAAATATAAAATCGTTTGTTTTGTGTTATACCACAAGTTAGTTTTTATCTTATAATTTTTAGTTCTTTTTTCATTAAACTTTAATTATCATTATTTCTGTATAGTGTACATGTACTAACAACTGTTTTCACTAACAAAACAATTTCTTTTACAAGTTAATTGCTAACCCTTTCATTTGTATAGACAACAGAATATAATTATTGATTTTTGCAGGTGTGTACGTGTATATGTATCGACGGCCTGTTGACAGAAAATAATAACCGAATACACATTTCTCCCAGGTCGAGTTTTAAATTTAACAGACTATTTTAATGAATATATATATGCTATCAAGTTATAATGAAGAATGTTGTATTAATCCTGGCGTTTGTTTGGATATTAGGCGGTGGGTTTTTTTTACAGGTTTTTGTACTGCACGAAATCGCGGACAAAATATGGTAGAATGATCATAACCCGATCAAGTGAGTTAAAGTATATCACATAGTGTCATTATTGTAGCTATTAATTATATGTGTTTATTCAAAACCATGTTTGCTTTTTATTCTTAATGCTTAAGTATAATTGTCTTTAGTGCTTTTTTGGGAAACTGCTTATATTTCTTTTATTTTACAGATATTTCAATAAAAGGTATCAAAATATTAAATAGTTTGTTTTATGTTATTTTGTTACCTTCCATTCAGTTTTTTTTGTTGTAGTTTGTGTTATATAATTTCTGTTAATGTTTTTTTTTTAATTCAGTTTCTAATACAACTTTTTATGTTTATTATTCTTATTGTTCATTTTTATAACTGTGTTCATTAACAAAACAATTATGTTATAGGTTAATTGTTAATCCTTAGTAAGGTTTGACAGTCTTATCAATGAATTATGTAACTTTTCCACATTAGAAAAATGAGCTTCAAATTGTTTCTTGCCAATAATTTTATCATTTTATAGGTTAATGTTGTTTTAATTTTCATATTTCCAGAAAATAAGCTGGTTTGAAGCCTAGTCAACAACAGACCTACAAAGAATTAAATTATTATATACATGTATTATATATATATATGTGTGTGTGTGTGTGTGTGTGTATATATTTTAGTTAGAAAAAATTATGGTAGAAGTAAGCAAACACATTTTTGTTCTCCACTTGCTTTTCCTTTCCCTTCATGCAGTTTCTATAGGATAAAACTACCTCACAGTTTATTAGGACTTCTGTAATGAAGGAGAGAACTATATGGTGCCAAGGAGAGTTTATTTGAGGTGCCCGCAACACTGGTATTATAGGAATGGTGATTGTTAAAGACATCACATGATGCGAAGATGAGAATTATGTACACATCACCAGTACCAGAAGTAGTAACATAAACAAATTATAAAAACCTGTTTTTGGTACTGTCGTATATTTGGACATATCAATTTAAACTGGTGCAATGAATGAAAAAAAATCAATATGATTTTATTATATTATACAGAAAACAAGAGATTGTTTTGATTGTAGGAAATGCACAGAAAACATGATTTAAACAATGAAAGACAAAACAAAGAAATACTTTCCCAAAGAAATAAACATTTGAAAGGCAAAATAATACTTTTTTTTAATCCACTACAAAATTAAGTAATGTGTAAAGCCCCGTTTACACGATCAAAGTTTTCCATCAAAAACTTTGTCAAAGTTTTTTGACCATGTAAACCTGCATCAAAAACTTTGACGGACTTTGATGGAATAGAACTCCATCCTATTTTTCTAAAAACTTTGATGGACTTTGATGGGAACTAACCAATCAGAATGGTTTTTGGAATCAAGATCATTAAGATATTATGTAAACAGAAGCACATGGTAAATATGGCGGGAAACAGCAGACAAACAAGTTCAAATAAAATGTCAAAATTTAACTGGACAAATGAGTTAGTAAATGATCTCATGATATATGGTCGGACCTTTTCCAGGAGCATATTAAATGATTCTTTGCTCATTCTCATATTTTTATATTCATCAATATCTTCAGCCCTCAGCTCTTGCAGTAGAGTGTTATAGCAACTTCTGGTCCTCCTCCTTTGAAGCCGGGCTCTAGACCACATTCTCCTTAGTCTAACACAAAGTCTACGCAGCCTTCGCCTTAAAATCAAAGTGCACAAAATGCACACATACAAAGCAACATACTCCTCAAAGTCAGCCATGTTTATGTTATCTTTGCATTTCCTGCCAATTCCCATCAAAAACTTTGATCCTGTAAACAGGGCAGTTCTTTATCAAAGTTTTCCATCAAAAACTTTGACAAAGTTTTTGATGGAAAACTTTGATCGTGTAAACGGGGCTTAACAATAATAAATAAAAGAGAAAACAAATATCAGACTGACTGGAAATTATATAATTCTTATCACTTTGGTATTTCACCCCCATAAAATAGTTAATACCTTGACAGCAGTGAAAACAGCACGTTGACACCCGAGAAAGGGGCCTCTGGGCATGACTAACTATATAAATATCTTTGGGGCAATTCCCCCTCCCACCCCCCAAATAATATCAATATAATTATTAAGAATATAAGAATATTTTAACAAGAAAACAAGGCCTTATACTTTACAAAAAAATTGCATAATGACATTTTCTATTTATGAATGTTACAGTTAACTAAAATTCCAAAAACGTGTCATGTACAGTACACTCCGTTCAGGTCGGACATATCCCTCCCAAAATGTCCGACTCACTCCAGGGAAATGTCCGACAAATTTGAGAGTCAACACACTCTAACTCCGACTATTTGGTTGGACATCGTGGGTGCATTCAGAGTATTTGGTCGGACGTGAGAGTGGATATTTAAAGATTTTTTTTTACATTTCTCGAGGTGAACATGTCAAACATTTTGTGGTCGATGTGTATTTGTAAGCGTACTTTCTTTCCGGTGTGTAGAATGTCCGGGTACGTAAATACCTTAGTGTATTTCTACCTTGCACCATATTCGTGCCAGGAAAGGTAGCTTAAAGGTCAATATATAACTGAAATATTGTTGAAAAGTGACGTTTAAACACCCATAGCCTCATATAAATTATTGCAATAAAATATCGATTAAGTAACGAAATCGATATAAATTATTTTCCAGTATATTTAGTATAAAAGGCTTGTTCTGCACGCTTACTGTGAGATGTATTGCAACCGCCATTTTTTACTACAACCACGTGCGCATGCTCGTGTTTGATGGGAAAGCTATAGCTATATTTAGATATTTTGTGATAATAATTTTATATTGTAAATCGATCCACTCTGTGATTTTTTTCAACAAGATACATTTTTTATAGTATATATTTTATTATAAAATACAACATTGAACTGATTTTCGCTAACACTTCAATCATTGAATATTTATTTTTTCGGATGTTGAATATTTCTTCCCCAGAATTGCACCCCCTGTTAGTATACTTTTATTGCTTTATCTAAAAAAAAATAACACCAAGAACATCGATGATACGAGTCTTCTTATTCAGAAATAAACCTACAGCAAAATAAAGGTATACTGTAAACAAAATCGTCATTTTTATCTAGATTTATCGTCCAAAAAATACGGTACTCCTCTACTATACTAATTTGGATTAGGTGATGGGAATTAGGTGCCATCATCAAAATAAAGATTAAAAAAATGTATTTTATGATAATGATGGCTGATTAAAATTCTTTGTCATGCATTAGCTGTCAGTTGTAATATACAGGATGTAACCAATATACAGGAAGAGCCCCTACTGTGAAGCCATCTATTTCGAGATGCCATTCAATGAAAATAACAACCTGACCATATTGTTATCTAATTCTTAGATAAGAAATTAAAATTTATAGAAGGCAAGGATTTATATAATTAACACATTAAGTCACATTTCATTTATTTAGCTTGGGTCAGTTATCAATTAAAAAGACAAAAATGGTTTTAAAAAAATCTGTCTAATAAGTATTTACCTAAATAACGATATCATGACGTATAATAATTTCTCACCGTAAATGTATTTATTTTATTAAGATATTTATACACATATGCAAGAAACAAAAAAATATAAATTTATTTTTTAAGTAAATTAGAATTATTTACCCGGGTTCGTTCGCCCTACATTTGGCAAACACGTAAAAGAGCAAATGCACCCGATATGTCAACCGGCAACTGTCTGCAGCAAGTGAAAGGGCCTTGGCATCGATTGTCGTGAGTACATAGGGACATATTAATATTCACTTCTAGTGCACTTAAAACATGGGTACTGCATGTTAATACATTTTATTCATGGATATTATTGTATATATCGCCCGTGACGGCCGTTAACATATCTATACTTTCCGTTCTGTATATCACTCATTTACTTCAGCTTTACTAAGATACGCATGTTTCTTTATGCACGAATTTATTGGTTAGCAGAATTTGGGGACGTTTCCTGTTAACAGTTTAACTATCTGAGAGTGGAGACTCTCACTCCGACATGGGAGGATTTTGTCGGACAATTTTAAGAGTGACACTCTCTTCAAGTCCGACAAAACTCTGTGTCCGACCTGAGAGTATGATCGTTGATACACTTGGAGGGATCTGTACACTAAATTTGATATATAAGTTTGACACCGCATTACTGATTATTTAAAAACTATACAACTTGCAGTTTTCTAAAAAAAATTAAAAAATCAATCGAAAACACGATTACAAATCAATTACAGAATTACCAAATCTAATTATGAGGGTTAAATGTTGGACTATATAGGTCGTGTTCTTTATTTAGCTTGCAATTTTGAAACATGATAATTTAATAAAGAGTGAGTGGTGATCATTGTTATTTAACGCCAATACAGCAATTTTTCAACTATATCATGGCGAGAACATGTTAATTTTCAATGAGATGATGATGTCCGCTTTGTACTAGACCAATACGCTGATTGAATTTTTATAGTCCTAGCCCACTGAAACAAGTCCACGGATAGACATGTCGCCCCACTCGGACTCGTTATCCTGATTCTGAGCTAACCAGTCGTTGCTCTTTCTCCTTAATGTTGCGTACTTAACGGAGAAGCAACAAATACCAAGTTTATAGTCTTTGATATTGTCCCGACTGGGGCTTGAACCCACGATCTACCGCACTCGAGTATGAGTGATTTTTTTTATCAATTTTACAAAAGATCGATCATTCTACCGACTCTTAATTCACTTATCTTTGCGTATATAAATATATATATCTGCTTTACTTATTCCAAGGGACTGAAATGTTTAACTTTGCTCATAATCGAAACATACACTTGTTAAAATTTCTCAATTTATTATTTGTAAACATCAAATATCATTTATACTTTGTTTATTTTTAATACCCTACATATATATATAACTATCAGGGAGAACGGACCCGAAACCCGCCTAATGCAGGTAAAAAAAAACGTGATTTCGTGCAGTACAAAAACCGTTAAAAAAAACCCAAAACATGGCGTAATATCCAAACAAACGCCAGGATTAATACAACATTCTTCATTATAACTTGATAGCATATATATATTTATTAAAATAGTCTGTTAAATTTAAAACTCGACCTGGGAGAAATGTGTATTCGGTTTTTATTTTCTGTCAACAGGCCGTCGATACATATACACGTATGCACCTGCAAAAATCAATAATTATATTCTGTTGTCTATACAAATGAAAGGGTTAGCAATTAACTTGTAAAAGAAATTGTATTGTTAGTGAAAACAGTTGTTAGTACACTATACAGAAATAAAGATAATTAAAGTTTAATGAAAAAAGAACTAAAAATTATAAGATAAAAACTAACTTGTGGTATAACACAAAACAAACGATTTTATATTTTGAAATGTCTAAAAAAAATATATACATATTAATATACTGCAGCTAAAATATATAACTTACCTGTGTGCAATATATAGCTCTCGCGATCGATCACTACACAAACATGTTGTAATGTAAATATTATATGTATATGTATTTGTGTATCTGTTATTTATTTGTCATGTATGTGTTGTGTTGTATTTTTATATGTAACTTCTCTATACCATTGTAATGTATGGTTTATTTGAGAATAAAGTCTTAGGTCTTAGGAAAACATAGAAGGAATTTTTATTTCAACTTTCATCATTTAATTCATGAAAATTAAACCGGCTGTAAAACTCGATCTTGGTGAAATGTGTAAATTACGTTTATTATTTTTTGTCAGCCGTGAATACTTGATAGCATATATATATATTCATTAATACAGACTCGATCTTTGGTGAAATATGTATTCCGTTTTCATTAGTTGCGAATTCGTTTTTTTTACTTCTGCCAACGGTAAATACACTATTTCATTTTAAACATATTTTATTCATAAACACACTATAGCTGTCAATACATAACTAAATGAAAACATCCAATTTTTCTCAACTCGATCGCGTATATATACGTACCCATCCGTAAAAAATCGATAAATGTACAAACATCTATATATATATATATATATATAAAGATTATCGATTAAATCCTGCCAAATAAAGTATGAAATTGAACTACGAAGTAATAATTTACCGATACAGGTTATAATCTCTCGATGCATGTATAAATCTCTCGATTCGAATCTAATCTCCATTATTGTGTATTAATCCCTACATTTCACATTGAATCTCTGCTGAAAAGTATGAATAATTAGCACTTCCTGACGGAAATTAATATACAGCCAAGGAAATTAGGATTTTGATGTCCCTAGTGGTAGCAGAGAAACGAATGTAATTGTATCAGTTGATCCACGGGTGAAGAGTGGAGGGTAGCAGAGAAACGAATGTAATTGTATCAGTTGATCCACGGGTGAAGAGTGGAGGGTAGCAGAGAAACGAATGTAATTGTATCAGTTGATCCACGAGTGATGAGTGGAGGGTAGCAGAGAAACGCAGTCTTCGAAATAAGGCGGTAGTCCGAAGCCTGTGGCGTGTAAAATTGTACACGGGCGTATAAAATGAGTAGTTCCACAAGTCTGACGGGCCTGTGAAAAACTAGAGGCTCCCAGGAGCCTGTATAGCTCACCTGGGTATAATAACAACATCAGTCAATAAAACTTGATAACTTCGGTAAAAAAAATTAACAAATGTAGCCTTCGTCATTGCAGACCCCTTCTACAAAAAAATGTGGGCAGGGGTTCCCCCTTTAATGTAAGTTATCAAAATTGCTGTAAAAAAACATATATGTCAATGATTCTCAAAATTTAGCTTTTCCGACTTCACATTTTGTAATAGAGTTGCTTCCCTTTGATTATTTGAGTAACCAAAAGCAGTGAGTCAACAAAAAAATGCATTTCAAGAGGAATAACTCTTCACAGCTGTCGCACATTTTTAACTGTGGGAAATTTTTTGTAGATCTTGACATGCTGAACATTTTTGCAGTTTAAACTTTCCCTCTATCTCTAATAGTTTTTGAGATATAAGATGATAGTATTAAAATTGAGAACATTTTGATGAAAAAAGGGCAATAACTCCAAAATGGGTAATTGGATTTACTTCAAAATTGCAGGGTGGGAAGATCTTGACATGCTGCAAATTTTTGCAATTTAAACTTAACCTTTATCTCTTATAGTTTTTGAAATATAAGATGAAAAGTATTAATTTTTTTCTATAAATTTGATGAAAAAAGGGCAAGAACTCCAAGATGGGTAATCAGATTTATTTAAAAATTGCAGGTAAAAAAAAAAATGGATCGTAGGGTCGAACCGCCAGACACATTTTTGGAAGAGAACCATCCAAAGACTATTTCATCAAAATTTTGTTCTTATTGAGCAAATGGTTTCAGACAAAAAGATTTTTATGGGAATTTCCCATAGGGTCCTATGTTAAATTAAGTTCGGCTGTGGCTGCCATCTTGGTCGGTGTTCTGAAATGCCGGACATCTTGGATACAGGACGGCGCTGACGGACACAATTTTGAAAGGGGACCACCTAAGGATCATTTCAGCAAAGTTTGGTTGAGATTGGCTCAGTAGTTTCAGAGAAGATTTTTTTTAAATTTCATCCCCCCTTTTTTTCTAATTTGCATAATCGGTAAAAGTTCAAAGTTCATAAAAAATCCCGTAATATATGTTAAAAAGCTCATCATTATGCTTATACAGTTCAAATTTTGGGCACTTTCTGGCTTAAAATAGAGCAGTTTTGGCCATTTGAAGAAATTTCTATTTTTAGTAATGGCGGCCATCTTGGATACAGGACGGCGCTGACGGACACAATTTTTAAAGGGGACCACCTAAGGATCATTTCAGCAAAGTTTGGTTGAGATTGGCTCAGTAGTTTCAGAGGAGAAGATTTTTTTTAAATTTCATCCCCCCTTTTTTCTAATTTGCATAATCGGTCAAAATGGGTAATGGGATTTACTTCAAATTGCAGGGTAGGTAGATCTTGATATGCTGCACATTTTTGCAATAAACTTAACATCTATCTCTAAATAGTTTCTGAAATATAAGACGAAAAGTATTAAAATGAAAAAAAAAATTGATGAAAAAAGGGCAATAACTCCAAGATGGGTAATCAAATTTACTTCAAAATTGCAGGGTAGGTAGATCTTGACATGCTGAACATGTTTGCAGTTTCAACTTACCATCTGTCTCTTATAGTTTTTGAAATAAAGGACGAAAAGTATTAAAATTTTGAAAATTTGATGAAAAAAGGGAAATAACTCCAAAATGAGTAATGGGATTTACTTCAAAATTGCAGGGTAGGTAGATCTTGATATGCCGCACATTTTTGCAATTTAAAGTTAACCTTTATCTCTTATAGTTTTTGAAATATAAGACGAAAAGTATTAAAATTTTACAAATTTGATGAAAAAAGGGCAATAACTCCAAGATGGGTAGTCAGATTTACTTCAAAATTGCAGGGTAGGTAGATCTTGATGTGCTGATCATTTTTACCCCATGTCAGATTTTTGATATTATTAACGTTTTTGAGTTATTACCAAAAACCTGCAATTTTACCATATGTTCTATTTTTAGTAACAGTGGCCATGTTGGTTGGTGCACGGCATCACCGGACACAATTTTGAAACTAGACACCCTAGTAATGATTCAGACCAAGTTTGGTTTCCATTGGTCTAGTACTTTCAGAGGAGAAGATTTTTGAAAAAGTTTACGACGTACGACGGACGCCAAGTGATGGCAATAGCTCACATGACCCTTTGGGTCAGGTGAGCTAAAAAGTCATATAGTTTCAAAAGTTGATTTCATAAGATATTGTGTGTAGATATTTAGTTTATTGTTCTCCGTTTTCAGTTGCTGCCGAGTCAATGCAAAAAATGGGTAGGCAAACAAGTCCTTTTAAGAATTTCCGATATTCGAAATAGATTTAGGTGTGTCTGTTTTTTGCAATTTGATTGGTTGATATTTTTATGAAATTACTATCATGTAGGTTTTAAAAAAGGACCAGAAGCAGGGCTCACGTTAGAGGGCGAAGTAGTTGCGTTGTGAAGGTTGACTTCAATTTCTCGTTGGTCAAAAGCGAAGTTTAAGTAGCCTTGTAATTTTGAAGAGTCGCCCTATGTTGCCCGCGTATTTTTGCCACGTGCCATTTATGAAAATATCGACATCGTGTTTATTGAATTCTATGTTATTCATTAAGTATTTTGAAAGTGACTTTCTTGAAAAGTAATCCATTTCGGTTTAAAGAAACTTTAATTTCGTTCAATATCAAATAAAAATGGCACAACGAGAAAGGGGGTTGCAATCAGACACTGTGCTACGGGAAATGTTGATCGAAGCTACTTTTAACCAAACAAACTTTTGATTAATTTTGTTCTCAATCCTGTGACATAAAGTCTGAGTTCTCATATATAATATGTTCATATTTGAAAAGGTTGGTCATTCAAAATTCGTTGAAATGCACGGAGACACTTCAGATTTTTTTCGATCCGCTTCCAAATCCGATCGGTATTTTTTTTTTATTAATTGCAATCTATTTATAGAACTGTTGCTGACAGACCTGTGTCTACGTTAAGGGTTAATACCTCTGTAGTTAGAAAATAGACTTTGAACTACAGTAGTTTTGTTCCATTGTTGCACTCTGATTTGAGGTCTGACAAATAATAATTACAATCTTTACTTTAAGTTGCTTCAGTTTATGACTGTCAGTGTCAATATACGTTCGTGCTATATTTGCATTCCCTAGCTTTCTATATATAGTTGGACTGTTGAGCAAATTGGCATATACTGTACATATTTCTTCTGCTGAAGGCTACACAAATACGACTTTTTGCATTTTGTGTGGTATTAATTCAAAGCATAGTGATATTTCAAAAAAAAGAAGGGGGGTACATATTAAAAATCATCACCAAATTATATGCCTCACGCAATGATGACACCACAAGTTTTTGTTATAAGAGTCTTATAACAATATTGGTTGTGATGATGATGATGAGGAGGAGGTGGACAGTGATGATGATATGGAATATACTGAGGATGTTATTGACAATATGATTTTAGAATTTTCAGGAGATTAATATAAACATGAATCCAAAATAAAGTGTCTTTTTGTGTTTTTTACTTGCATTCTGGTCTTACCTAATGCATAATTGACATGTCCACATAATATTTGGTACATCATCATGTTTTGAGTTTTGGTGGTTTGAATTAATGGTCATTAATGTAGTTTTCAAATTCGGGCATGTAGAATTGATGGTGGGCCTGTAAATATTTGAACTTACAGGCCCGGTGGGCTTGTAAGGTAAAAAGTTAAGCGTGAAGATTGGAAACGAATGTAATTGTATCAGTTGATCCTTGGGTGATGAGTGGAGGGTAGCAGAGAAACGAATGTAATTGTATCAGTTGATCCTTGGGTGATGAGTGGAGGGTAGCAGAGAAACGAATGTAATTGTATCAGTTGATCATTGGGTGATGAGTAGAGGGTAGCAGAGAAACGAATGTAATTGTATCAGTTGATCCTTGGGTGATGAGTGGAGGGTAGCAGAGAAACGAATGTAATTGTATCAGTTGATCCACAGGTAATGAGTGGAGGGTAGCAGAGAAACGAATGTAATTGTATCAGCTGATCCTTGGGTGATGAGTGGAGGGTAACAGAGAAACGAATGTAATTGTATCAGTTGATCCTTGGGTGATGAGTGGAGGGTAGCAGAGAAACGAATGTAATTGTATCAGTTGATCCTTGGGTGATGAGTGGAGGGTAGCAGAGAAACGAATGTAATTGTATCAGTTGATCCTTGGGTGATGAGTGGAGGGTAGCAGAGAAACGAATGTAATTGTATCAGTTGATCCTTGGGTGATGAGTGGAGGGTATCAGAGAAACGAATGTAATTGTATCAGTTGATCCACGGGTGATGAGTGGAGGGTAGCAGAGAAACGAACGTAATTGTATCAGTTGATCCTTGGGTGATGAGTGGAGGGTAGCAGAGAAACGAATGTAATTGTATCAGTTGATCCTTGGGTGATGAGTGGAGGGTAGCAGAGAAACGAATGTAATTGTATCAGTTGATCCTTGGGTGATGAGTGGAGGGTATCAGAGAAACGAATGTAATTGTATCAGTTGATCCACGGGTGATGAGTGGAGGGTAGCAGAGAAACGAATGTAATTGTATCAGTTGATCCTTGGGTGATGAGTGGAGGGTAGCAGAGAAACGAATGTAATTGTATCAGTTGATCCTTGGGTGATGAGTGGAGGGTAGCAGAGAAACGAATGTAATTGTATCAGTTGATCCACGGGTGAAGAGTGGAGGGTAGCAGAGAGTAGTCAGCCATGTGTTACCAAAGATGGTAGGATGTTTTCATAGATTTTAAAGGTATATACATGGCTTAGCTAGGGTATATTTATGGTACCATTAAAATAATGTTTTCTATAATAATACACATTATGTACAATACTGCTAATGCAGTCAGTAGTAGTGATGGGAATCAGTCACATTTTCAAGATCGATGATCATTATACCAACATCGAAAGATGATCGATCATCAGTGACAATTACCTACTAAATGTATTTACTGACTATAATTACTCAGATAGTCTTTATTTCAAGAGTATGCTGGACAAAAGTAAAGATTTGAATAAAATCGTATCATATTTTTACAAACTATAATTTCTCTATTTGTAAACATTAACAAAACAAAAGATCGTTTTCCATATGTGTAACACCTGACATCAAATGGACTATTCCGGGCAGTAGATAAATAATAGACTAGTCCAAATATGTGTTTGACAAAAGAAAAGGTTTGAAAAAAATCGTATGGTATATTTACAAACTACAATTTTTCCATTTGTAAACATTAGCTTAGAACAAAACAAAACATTGGTTTCCATATGTGTAACACCTGATATAAAATGGACTATTCTGGGCAGTAGATAAATAATAGACTAGTCCAAATATGTGTATTGACTTGAGTGTCAAAAGTACGCTGGGACAAAACTGCAAGATATTTGTCAGTATGAGGAAAAAACCAGCTGGGATAAAACTGCAAAATGTTTGTCAATATGAGGAAAAAAAACAAAGAATAAAATGTAGCCTATATATTTTAGACACTAGGAATCAGAATCGACCACAAGGTATAAGAATCGATCATCGAATCGTATGATGACGTCCGACTGATTAGTCGATGTTTTCGATGATCGGTGCACCACTAGTCAGTAGTGTTATTGTAATCTATTATAAACAGCCACTGTTCCATTGACCTGTTGTATGTCACCTATCAAGCCTAACTTAACCAAGTAGTATCTTTCTCCTTTACAAGTCCTAACTGAAACTCTATTAAAAATACCTTCTTCATTTGGTATATGCATATATTCAATGTCCTCCACATCAGGTTTTCTATGACTAATTGATTCTGGCTTTGTTGTTACTTTAGTTGAACACTGAACTTTTTTCTTAACATATTCATTTACAGTTGGTTTCTGAAAATTACAAGTGTAATTCAAATATACTTTTAGCTAGGCACCTATCTCAGGACATTTACCCACCTATTTCTCAAATTGTCCTGAAGAACTTTATAAAAATTAGTAAGAATGTCCTGAAGAAATTTTGATAAAACTGGCAATTGTCCTGACTATTTGATAGTCTAGCTGAAACACTGACTTTTTCAAGATCTTCATTTTGATAATTGATATACTGTATCATATACCAAGAAAAGTTGACAGTTGTTTGATATGGAATATTTCTTAAAATATCACGATTATCAAATGGTCATAAAAAAAATAACGGAATTCTTAATAAATCATAAAATTCAGATGTAAATGACCATATACAAATGTATAATAAGGCAACAAAAGAATTCTTGTGTTTTCTCTAATCCTAATCCTACCCTAATTGTTAGTGCCTACACTCAAGTTTGTATTACCCTATTTACATAAGCACTGTTAAAATCATATCATTGCCCAGTATAACTTAGTCCTAGGTACAATTAAAAAATACATTAAACATTTTTTTTGCTGAAACACAAGTAATTTTTTCCTTGTCCTACACACACATAACTGATAAGTCAGACCATAAATTATGATATATAAAGGGTTGACCTTTAAAAACAGAGTGATAATGTACTATATGTATAATACTTCTTACATTTTCAATTCCCATGAGTTTCTGTTTAAAACCTCTTTTTAGTTACCTGCATAACATTACCAGACCTGCTGGATAAAGGTTGGACATTACTTGATTTCATCTGAAGTCCTTTATTTTGTAGAGGAATGACTGTTGGTTTCTGTATTTGTTTATGACTAGTTCCGTTGTCAATTGTCTTGTTACCAACATCACCAAGGGCACGTCTTGGAGTAGCAAAGACATTTCCTTTGTTGAATACTTTTCCTTAAAACAAAATATAAAATTTTACACACAAAAATATGTACATGTATACCAATTTTATATCTTTTCAATTAGTACATACAATGATACATGTACTTCTCTTAATTACATTTCATAACCCACAAGAACACTTCATATGAATCAATACTGTGTTTTTCTTTTATGGATGGGGTGTGCAGTGCAGATGTGTATGGAGACAAATATAATCTAAACTCATCTTGGACAATCCTTGAACTGTATCGTAACTTGGCATAAGTGAAAAGGTTCACCCTGTATTTACTCAATACTGGTGCTTTCATCAGATACTCAGAAGATCTAAATTCATCTTGGACAATCCTTGAACTGTACAGTAACATGTCACAAGTGAAAAGGTTCAACCAGTTTTTACTGATGTTTTAATCAGATTCTCAGGCTGTTGTTATTGCTAAACCAGATAGTTGGCACAACATACACATGTAGCAAAAAATGATATCAAGCAACCAATGAATGTCATCAATGCATCATTTAATGACGTTCAATACACTCATTACATGTATACAAACAATTGCAAGTACTCCCACCCCCACAGCAAGTTTTTGAATTGACTTTTACTTTTTTGAAAACTCTCATCAAGGTGCTTAGATTTTTATGATTATGTACAACATTCGAAAATTGTAATGCCGATGTTGCAATAAAGCAGGTCTTTCTTTAACACTATATAACAGATCTAGTTTTGAAAATCATGTGACCACCGTACAGGTAATAGCGGAGTTTCGGTTTATAGTGCCTCTCCTGTACGGAGGCGATATAAGCATACGAGAGATAACAAATGTTCAGCAGATGCACTTCCTGTATTCCTAACATCATATACAAAATGAAGTCAACAGTTACTTGTGCAGGATATTTTGAAAGAATGTTGGTCCCAGACTTAAAATCGTATCTCATGGATAGAGGTATTAGAAAGGCTGCATTAGTTCGCTTGTGTCAAACTGCGTTTGATTTAGAGCTTGATGTAAACATCAGTACGTTGATCGTTTTCCGTAACCAAAGAAGATGTCTTGACAACCTCAGATGATAAACTTTGGACAAATTCACAGGCACTCGGGTACACTCTGTGATTTTCGTTATTTCATTAAGATTAAATATTTTCCCTTTTAGTGCCTCTATTCTAACCCTTTCTATGCAGAATCACCTTATTTTGACGTATTTTACACATTTTGATACAACCCATTTTTCCTATAAATACTGTAATATCAACAAGGCCAGCAACTCACCGCCATTTTTTGGGTTACTGTACATCATGAAATTTCACCCATCTCGCCTCAAAGTCGCTTCGATTGAAATCTGTGTCGTCTCTCGTGTTTCCGCCGATATGAATCGTCTCCAGGGACATGAATCTTAATGTTCATAACACTTAAAGTCCATATATATCCTGTTTTTACCAGAAGTTGACATGATGAACAATTTTTGTCAAACCACGTGATTCAGGTGTAAATTAAATCCGGAATGGATATAACTCGAAACTTCGCTATTGCTTCATTGTTACAAACAATGAAACGTTATTAGTGTTAATAATCACTTTCAGCAATTTTTCAGCTTAATAATGACTACCATATTTCTTGGAGAGATGGAGGACCGTTACTCTTAAAATGAACATTAAGTGCCAATCCATGTCAGTGAACGAGTAATGTTTGGGCTGTGATAAGAAGTCGACGACCTTCTAATTAACCACTTGGCCTCCTGAGAACCCATATAGCTACTGTACTGTATTCTAAATAAATACTATGAAACAGTGGTAATTTTGTAATTATTCAGTAATTACCTAATCCTCCACCGGTTTGTCCTTTGTTTGGTCTTGCACCAATAGATCCTGCATTCTCTTTATCAACAAATGGTTGGAAGGCAAGAGATGCCATTCTAATGTATTACTACAAAACAAAACAAAATCCTGTAAAATGTATTACTACAATACAAAAACATCAATAAACTCAAACAGAAAAGCAGGGGTCTGACAGTATTTTCACAAATAACAATGTTTGCAAGTGCTGGGAATTATTAATAGAAATATTATGTAATGGGATAGAAATCATTGATGTAATGTAGATGATAACAATATTCAATTGTAGATCGGTGATCTCAGCATTAAGCAAAAAATTAATGTCAGAAAACTGTACTTTCTGTATTTATTATTTTGCTACTTTTATATTTACCAGTAACAACCTTAAATGGTATTGTAACTATTAGCTCACACTGCAGAACCACTTTGTAAGTTTGTATCATTTCAAGTCAAAAGCTGTATACGATCAAAATTGTGTGTTTACAAAGATGGCTGAACCACACCAAGATTAAGAATGATAGGGTTGTATCTATTTTTTGGTTATAACTATTAAGATGATTTATTGAATCGCATATAACAACAACAGGATCACTTGAACTTGGCGGTCGCAATTCTAGAATACCAGAATTGTTAACCATTCTGGAATAAAAATTTCAAGTTCATCTTTATCTGGAAGTAATAAATGGTGGTTAGTAAAAGTGGTAACCCGGGCCCGGGTCTGGTTCCAAATTCGTATTTCTTTATTACATCTTTATTAAGGCATTAATTTTAATAAAATTTGAACATAATGCACAAAATTATGTATTTTATCACATTTTTTAAACAAATATAAAAAAAAATAGTTTTTATAACGAAATATCGGCAATACAACTTTTCGAAGTTAGTAAAAGTTGTATTCTGGGCCAAGGCAAAATTTTCAATTAATCGATGATTACACCTTTATTTCTCGTTAAAACTTCACAATATTCAGAATGAACATTTTTCAGTATTAAAGAAATGTAAATTCAATTGTAATGTTCTCTTTTGTCATTATGGGAGCATTTTAGATTCTGATAAAAGTTGTAACCCGGGCCGGAGGTTACACTAATGACTTGAAAATTGACCTGAAAAGATATGATCGTCTATATCTTTTTTACTACTCAATATAATCGATTCAAATTTTGGTCAGCTTGAGATATCAGTATATACTTTACAAAAAAAAAAAAAAAAAAACAAAAAATATTGTGTATTAGTATCAATATTTACCTGTACACCCATGTGACCAGTCTTTGTTTACAAATCTTAATATATTAATATTGCATCGTGGAGAAAAAAGAAAACTTTTTTTTAAATTGATAAAATATATTTGTTGTTGTTGTATTGAAGTATGGCTTTACAAAATTTCAAGAATTTTAAAGAAGTAATAAAGGTGCAATCATTGATTAACTGAAAATTTCGTCTTGGCCCGGGTTATAACTTTTACTAACTTGGAAAACTTATAAGTTATATTGCCGATATCTCGTATAAAAACTTCTTCTTTTTTACATTTGTTTAAAAAATGTGATAAAATACATAATTTTATGCATTATGTTCAAATTTTATTAAAATTAATGCCTTCCCTTAACAAAGATGTAATAAAGAAAATACGAATTTGGGCCCGGGTTATTGGAACCGGACCCGGGTTACCACTTTTACTAACTACCTAATAAATTATTCGTTTTCTAGTATTTTCTGAGCACCCTTGATTGGAGCTTGAATCAAGTGTTATTATATTTTCAAGATAAATAATAAGATACACTGAAAACACACAAAGAGGAGTGTAGAGTTCCGTTATTGACATCATTTAAATCTAGACAAGCCACTGGCACTGTCCTGTGGCTGTAGTTCTAATAATAAAACCCTAAATGCTCGCTTACTCTGCCGAGACACAAGTTTGTCACAGGAGCTACATTATTGCAGCTATGTGGCTGTGGCCGAAATAACGAAACATCTTCCCCCTTTTTTTTCACGAATTTCGGTGGTCTTCCTCTTCTGTATCTGTATCTTTATCCAATATCCGTTTATTAAATCAATTGAGTCTTAAATATCATTATTTACGAACCATGAAAGTGTGTTTGTTATAATTAATCTTATTTGAATTAATTCAGGTTGAATGATAGTAAAATTCTGTTTCGTTGTTATTTTTGAAGATGGCGCTGTTTAACGGTGATTTTTGTCCAATCAAAAATAAGCGCTTTAAAAATGAAATATCAAAAATAAATATTGTTGTTCTGGTCACGCAACACTAAAACATTACGCTTTTTTATTATTATTACATTACTTTACTCTTTCACTCGTTTATTTAGTTAAATAGTGAATTTATCTGCTGCAGTTTATTACTATTCAGCTACTAATTTCATGGTAAAGACTATCTTCTGATAGAAAACAAAAGGTTGTAATAAATGGTACAGGCTCAAATTGGATATCAGTGACAAGTAGAATTCCTTAAGGAAGCGTTCTGGGCCCTATCCTATTTACAATATATATAAATGACCTACCTGATGTTGTTCAAAACATAGTAAAACTTTTTGCAGATGACACCAAATTGTATGCTGTGGTTAATGAGGAAAAGCAACAAATCAGTTTGCAAAATGATATAGATAGTGTATTGAAATGGTCAGACAGGTGGTTATTGAAATTTAACAAGTCGAAATGCAAGCATATACATTTAGGACCTAACACCAACATAAAATATAAAATGAGAGAAAGTAATATACAGCAAGTAACAGAAGAAAAAGATCTAGGGATAATAATCGACGACAAGCTTAAATTCAAACAACACATTAATCTACAGACGAAAAAGGCAAATCAAAGATTAGGAATGATCAAAAGAAGCTTCGATTTTATGGATAAAGATATGTTTCTAACAGTATTTAAAAGTATCGTAAGGCCACACCTAGAATATGGCAGCAGTGTATGGTCAGTGATATACAAAAAAGAAGACATACAATTGGAAAATGTTCAAAGAAGAGCCACCAAACTGATTAAAAATATACAACATAAAACCTACACTCAAAGATTGAAATATTTAGGGCTACCATCACTCCAATACAGAAGACTCCGAGCTGACATGATTGAAACTTACAAAATCCTCAACAATATTGATAAAGTGCAATATGAGCAAATTCTTCCTTTAAATCAAACTACCACTAGGGGTCATAGCAAGAAATTATATAAAAAGAACTGTAGAACAAATGTTAGGAAATATAGCTTCTCGCAAAGAGTTGTGGATGAGTGGAACAAAATACCAAAGAAAGTAATAGACTCGCAGACAATCAACACTTTCAAGAGCCAATTGAACAATCATTGGAAAAATCTGGATGTAAAATTTTCACCAGATATCTACCAACCGGGAGATGAAAACAAATTATTAAGAAGGGTCCAAGGGGCTGAATAGCCCATATTCCGGACCTCGGAAACAGTTAAACAGGTAAATGTTAATTTGATATTTAGTGATACATGTACCATACTCGGAAAAATAATACAAGTGGGAAAAATTGTTGCAAATAAGAGTATTTCCGAATGCGTGTGAAATGCAACTGTGGGTTTTAAAAGCACCTCAGATTCATATATTTCATCAGCAACCTACCTATTAATATATTTGCAATAAGAAAACTACGCACATTCATATACTGCTCCTTATTGATGTATTAAAAGCGTTGACTTAAATTTCACCACTCATTGGTACAATATTGTTTGCATCTTGAAATTTTCCATCCACTTCTGCATTTGAAAGCTGAAAAATAAGATTCATTCCAGCTACACGTCTGTATGTGTAGCATTTAATTGTGTCCTCTAGTTCAAAGTGTCCGCCGGACACTTTTACATATGTTATAAAGCAAGAAACCATCACACAAAAAAGCTTTCAAAGACATCAGAAGCTTAATTAGAAATAAACTACACAAGAACTATTGGGATTACCTAAACAACATGTTAGACCCTGAAAAAGACAATAACAGTAAGAAATTTTGGAAATATATAAAATCAAGGAAACAAGACACAATGGGGATTGGCACTCTTAAGAACAACGGAGTATTAGCCGAGACTGCAGAACAGAAAGCTGAAAAGCTAAACAATCAGTTTACATCAGTATTTACAACTGAAAACACCACCAATATGCCATCGAAAGGAAACTCGCCATTTAAGCCAATGAAGGACATCAAAATCAGCGAAAAGGGTGTCGAAAAAGCATTAAATAGATTAAACCCGAGTAAAGCAACCGGCCCTGACAAAGTTCCAGTAAGAATACTTAAAGAGACAGCCGCCAATTATCATCTTTGACTTTGCAAAAGCTTTCGATAAAGTTGCTCATAAAAGACTATCAGAGAAACTCCAATACTATGGCATTGATGGAACCACCAGAATATGGATTGATGCATTCAAAGATCATCAACTAATGCAAGAAGACCTGGACACACTCGTAGGCTGGGCAAATACATGGCAAATGGAATTCAATGTTTCCAAATGTGCAATAATGCAAACGACAAACAAAAGATCAAAGACCGATTTCCCTTATAAAATGAAAGGAGAGACTCTAGAAAAAGTTGACCACCAACCATACCTTGGAGTAGAACTCAGTAACAACCTCAAGTACAGGCGGCAAATTCTTGGTCATGGTTTTATTTTGGCCTATTTTGGCCCCTAAATACGAAGTGCCAAAATTAAACACACCAAAATATGTCACACTCCAAAAATTAACCGCCAAAATTGAACACTACCTTAATATCTTTTTATATTTATATTCCCTAGTCTGTACCTTTTTGTCTTACTTCTTTCCTAAGAAAACTTTGTCAATTACCGTTATACATGTATATACACACACACAAGTCAAACTGAAAAGTGTTCACGATGTGAGTTTTGGTCCCAGGCGTATTTTAACCTGGAAATTCGAGCTTATAGTTTGACAAGTGTAGAAGAACGTTCAATATGTCTACAAAATCTGAGAAGGGGAGTGACAAAGCTGAAATCGTTGGCTTGGATGAAAAGAGAGAAATTACAGGTAAGACATATGCATGTATATAAGAAGGTGAATGGTGACGATATAAAATGTCACTATCGATTCACCTGCTAATAGTTATCAAAATAAATTCTATATAATTTTCAAAAAGTTCAAAAATTAAAAAGAAATCAGAAATGTTAAAAAATTAAAAATTAAAAACAAAAATAATTGAAATGTCAAAGAAATCAACATCGAAACGCTATGTATTCTGGTCTCACACGAAGACCGTTAATTTCTTTAGATATTTATGACTGATTGAAAATAAATCTGTTAGAAGTATAAGTTGTGATTCCCCCCCCCCCCCCCCCTAAAAGTAACATATTCTACCTTCCTACCTAGTAGTCAGTTAACCTCTCATGCTTTATGTTGTCATTCATTTTTATGACAGTGCGTGGTCTTTTTGAGGGGAGGTAACTCTTCTTCTTCTTCCATTAGTGTGCATGATTCCTCTGGAACATTTTCGCACAATTGACTATGTACACGTGAGGGAGGGTCGGTTAGTGTATTTACAAAAAATTACAGGTGCAGGATAAAACGATCTGGTTAAAAACATCTGAGGATGGTCTAGTGGAAGCTGGAAGCAATCCCTCCCTTGAAAGCCTCTAGGGATTGCATTCTTGTGATATCTGATGGAAGACTGTTCCAGAGTCTGATGGTAGACGGGAAGAAGGAGTTCTTATAAGAGTTGACACTTGTGAATGGTACTAGGAACCTCATTTCATTTCCTCTTGTTCTTACACCGGTTGGTTGTAAATAAGGTGCTGATGGTATTGCGACCAGTTGATGGATAACTCGGTATATCATGGTGACTTTGGATTGATGTCGACGGGTGATGAGGTCGTCCCACTTAAGTTGGTGAAGCATAGATGATGTTTGTTTGTGTCCATGGGTCCCTCACAGTGGCCGCGTATTCTTGCTGTGGTCTTACTAATGTCTTATAGCATGTTGATTTGACATCAGCTGGACACGATGATAGGTTCCTACGTAGGAAGGCTGTGGTATTGTTTGCCTTCTTAGTCATGATGTCAATATGAATGTTCCATGATAGTGTGTTATCGATGGTAACTCCAAGGTATTTTGCTCTGTTAGTTTCATGTAATACCTGGTCATGGATGGTATATTTGGCATCTATGATCTTTTTCTTGTTTGTGATTCTGATGACTTCACATTTGTCAGGATTAAACGACATCAACCAGTCTTTCTCCCACTGCTGTAAAGTGTCAAGGTTGTTTTGTAATGACACTGCATCATCCGTAGTCTTGATGGTACGATACAATAGACAGTCGTCAGCAAAAAGTCTGCCGGTGGCATTAACGTTAGATAACAGGTCGTTTATGAAAACCAGGAACAGCAGTGGTTCAAGTACTGTCCCCTGAGGTACACCTGATGATACTGGTGCTGAGTTGGATTTGGCTCCATCTAATATTACCTGCTGATCTCTGTTTGCCAAGAAACTTTTAATCCATGACAAGGTGTTACCACGGACTCCATAGTGTAATATTGGTCTGAACTAAATTAAATTACTAGCAAATTTAATAGAGGGTCATATTTACTAGGAAGAAATGTCCCATGGACTAGCCACAGTTCAGTATTCCAAATACCTTTTAAACCGGAAATCTGAATCGATTTATTTTAAAAGAAATATTGGTTCATCCGGGTTTATTTTATTGGGACAAGTTATACCTTACAATGTCACTATAAATTGTTACTAAAGTCATACAAAGAAGGGTGAAAATTTTCCTTAATGCACAGATATAGTCCATTCGGGATTACAGTAAAGGTTTTTGTAAAATCGTTAACGTCTCGTCATTTTTTCAGATTCGCGAGATTTACAACGGATGGCGGAAACTTCAAAACAGAATTATTGTCGATAAAAACAACACAAAAAGGTGATTATGTAACTCCCAAACAAAGAGAACCATAGCTAAACAGAGATAGATTCATATCGTATCTCAAGGTTACATACGAAGCGAATTATTTCGAAGATAAAACACAATGCCACCATAAAGACAAGAAATATGTAAGACTAAGAGGTTATTCGAGGACAACTCTTGTTCCAATGCCAGGCAAAGGCATGAATGACTCGCGAGGTTTACGTGATAGATAGGCTAGTCCAAATTTCATGGCGTTCGCTTAGAGGAAAATGCAAATACATAATGCCCATGTAATGCATTGACACATGCAACGTGCCTATTTTTTTTTGTATGTCTGATTTCTTCTGAAGTTCTGTACAAATTCAATATTTTTTTCAATAATGCAAAAATTCATTACAGGCCTGGGGCTAGTATGTGTCTTATGACATGTAATCCAAGTTAGAACTAGACATTTTGACCCCAAATTTTGTGTATATTCAGTTATTCCTTTTTTGTTCTTTCCTTAGGATGAAGATACAGACAAAAATTTCTTTGGAATCCTAATCTCAACGAGATTACTTAAGGCTTAAATCTTGACTTTATGCATGTTGTTAATGCATTTGGTTTTCCAAAACAATAGTTGAACTTGATGGCCATGACCTTCATTGTCACCTATAATAAGGGTTTTCAAATAATTGCAAGACTTTTGTATTCATTTTCGTCGCTTCGAGATGATTCGGCCTTAAAAACTCCGGCCTCAGTTAAGAATGATGAGTATCTATGGATATATACGATACATACGATAAAACGACACATTTTGATGATTTCAGTAAATAATTAATTAATTTGTCTATCATGTGCCATATAGCATGTTTTTTTTGTCCCGGGCAGGTAGTCGTTGTTTACTTATTTATCTGTTATGAGGTGCAATTATACGACTATTAAACAAAAGATAATTAATTGCAAGAGAACATCTAAGGAATTTCGCTTGTTGACAGCTTGGTATATCAACCTGAATTGTTTTTCTAATCATAAACTTCAATGGAAATGATTTCCATCATTATTACCTAAAATTACTAATTAAAAAATTGTTAAAATAATAACGATTTATTATGGCTTTTTATATTCAGTTACGAGTAAATCTTGTGAAAACACTACAAGTTCCAATATGTCATGTATTTATGCTAATAATCTGAATACATTATTTTATTCATCATATCCATGAATATTTAAATAATATTTTAAATCTAAATAGTAAATACAACTTTTTTTTTAAAATTATTCTTTTCCCTAAAATCAGTCACAAAATTATATTAGCGTAGATGTTTATAATAGCGTATACTAAATATATCTCACGGCCGGAACATCCATTTGATATAAGGCCGGATTTGCGTAAGGCCGCATAAACTAAGGCCGCATCAACTTGTAAGGATTTTCGTCTACCTGAAAGAATATGGTGATATAAATTGTTTCAACATTGGGCTATTAAATTTAATAAAAACAGAAATTCTGTGAAATGTATTTGACACATAACCTTCATAGCATTTTATTTCACAATTGATTTTTTAACAGATACTAACAACAACAAAATATTTGCTACAAATTATGACTAATCAAGTTTTTCTGTTTTTCCTACACAATGTATTAGACAATTCTTTTTAGTTAATATTTTTTAATATTTAAAATCCCATCACCTTAACTGCAGAACTGTAGCTCTTATGGCACTTCTTAAGTGCAGACCATTGACATTAAACATTCTTGTTGACCTATATTAAATTGATTTAAAGGCTCAGTGAAAGATAGCTCTCTTCATGGCAGTTTAAGCATCAGGACTGGGTTGCACAAACATTAATTAAATCTTATATAAGTGTCAATTTAAACGTAACTGGCACTTAAATTTACATGAGATGTACATGAAATTAGTTTACATTTGAGTTTGAATTGACACTTAGATTTAATTGACATTTCACTCTATGCAACCCAGTCCTGACCGAGACTGGCTAGAGTATATCCAATAATAATGTCATATAAATGTATATTTTAGTGTTCAAATTTCTGGATAAAGATCTGCTATTTGTCACTTTAAATAATTTAAAAAAAAAAATTATCTCAAATTTATATATGGAAAAAATGCCATTTTAATATTGTGTTTCATTAAATAGTATGTCAAATTAAAAAATTGCAACAGATTATACAGAATTAAAATTTTGTAATGGTTATCTCCCTTTATTAAACTCTTCAAAAAATGTCTGCTCACCACAATGTGTATGATGTAAACAAAACTTTTAAAATAACCATTCATGTGGAATTACAGGAGTTTTAAGTGAATGTTTTGAATTTTGCTTGTTAAAGACATTTGTTTCATTCTTTATAGAGTTGGAAATGCATTGATAACCAACTGTCGACATTAAAAATGACTAGAAATAAGAGGTTACTATTGTCCTATTGATATTTTTGAAAAGCAATTGTCAATATTTTTGTTATGCATAAATATTATAAACAAACTATAATTTGTCAATTTTGCTTCATATTTTAGTCTTTACCAGAGTTATTTTTCAAATTTGTTGTTGAGTGAAGAAAAAGAATTAAGACTTGGTTAGGTAATAAGGTATTTGCAATTGCATATGTACAATAATTGTTATTAAGATAAACATACAGACCTCAACAATAGCATTTTCTGGACAGTCTAAATGTAGTATTTTTTTGTTTTTCAATTTATTCTTTCTCTAATGGGTATCAAAATGATTAGTGGACTTTTGTACCATTTGGTCGGGAAGGCTTGAAATAATAAAACGGCATTTGAAATCTGTTTTATTTTATAATTTCAGACAAGTTAAAATTGGCTTCGGACAAGTAACTTTTTTTCTCGTTACCAAGACTTGGTGTATTTCAGTGGTATTCAGAAAAATATTGTGAATTGTCTGGAAAATGTAAAACTTGAGTGTTTTTCAACTGAAACAACTTGTTGGTACTGTAGGTTGAATAGATAAATATGAAATAAAGGTCTGCTGTAATGCGGTTCAGTTTCATTGTAGCATGGCAACAACCTGGTAACAAATAGAAAATAAAACCATCAAATATTAAAGACAAGTTTGCAGAAAATCATGTGAAATATATCTAAGGGATATTTTTTTGTTTTCTTTTATAGATGCCCAGTAGATCAGATGTACTCACTCCCCTGACAACGCCAGCCATACAGAAAAGGTCTGGGATCAGTAATTCTAATTTTGTTTCTCCTTCCACTAGCAGACATAAAGGAATGGATAGTCCTGTAACAATGTATATGGAAGAGCATGATGGTGCCACAGAGAAACGAGATCGGCGAAGGTCAAGGGCACTGGAATTGAAACAAACAGTAGGAAGTCCGGCGTCACCAGGAGAAAGGTATGTTAAGTTTACATCAGATGTACTTTAAACATATTTTATTGTCCTACAAGACAAAAGAATAAGACACAAGTTATGGATATGGAAGAGCAGAAGTATCTGATTACTGGGAAAATAAATACCATCTTTCGGTGGTGAGATTTTCAAATCACAGGGCAAAAATCCGTAAAAAAATAAATGTCTTCTTTTTAGTCTAAAACTGCAAAAATTTCTCACCACAGAAATTACCAGTTATGCGATATACCACAACAACACAAATCACTGATATTTTGTTAATTAATATGATTATACTTACTGAATATTAAAATATTTGAATTTCATTACAATGTATATTCACATTTTGTTTTTTCTTGTGAGTCTAATTAAAATATATCACTGACAAATACAACTTGACTTGCAGCAATTATTACGACATTGCCAGCAGGGCTCCCACTACTTTGAAATGAGAGGGAGAAGTGACTTCTCTTTCAGGTGCTGACAAAAGAGAAGTGAGAGTACAGGGAGAAGTCAAAATATTTATCTAATTGTACCACTTTTCACATTCGCAGGGCATTATCGTGGCATTCGTATGTTATCTACATCTACAGGATACTTCTAACTTCAATGTGTTGAAGACTTTTTAGAAGGCATGCTAGGGAAACTAAAATTTGAATAACATACATTTATGAATAAACATTTTTTTTTTTTATAATGTACAATGTACTTGTTATGCATTAAGGTATATTCAATAGTTGTTTAATTCCTTGTTTTTGTTAGCAAATCATCTCTCATTTACATATGTCCTTGTATTTGCTTTTTGTTAAGTAAACCCTTTTCAGATTGTTTGTTTTGTCTTGCAGATGATAAAGGCACATATATGATAGTCAACTATTGTCCAATAAATATTAAATAAATAAAATTGAATAATAAAATTTATTTCGACATCAGCATTGTTTCAAACAAGTCACACATAGATAAAATGACAAAAAATTAGATAAGATAAATATATGCAAAAAAAATTTAATCAATTTTAACGAGTGTTTATTATTTACATTGCTTCTCTTTAATCACTGATTGATATTAATTAAGAAACTAATCATATACACAAAGTTAACAATCCCTTTGGATAGCTGCCATCAAACCCCAAATAAATGAAATGAAACAATACCGATTACGTCCCTTTACAATGGCAGTTTGAAAAACGGAAATTTTGTAGTAAAAATATACTGATGTCATGTTTTACTGTTAAAACAGTTAAAATTAGCAAAGCGACTTGGTAAAATTACAGGGCGACTTCCACTTCTCTTTTGGCACTAGTACAAAGCGAAATGAGCAGCCACAAGGCGACTTCCAACGTGAGCCCTGTGCCAGTATAGTCATTGAAAATAGCGATTTCTGGGGAAGTATATGGTAGGTTGACATATAATTGTGTCTCCCCTTCGAATGAATGGAGACATATTGTTTTAGTCTGATTTTTTCTTCTGCTTCTTCTCAGTGAAGCTTGTCCGGACCATAACTTTTTAGTTCACCTGGACCAAAGGTCCAGGTGAACTATTGCCATCACTTGGCGTCTGTTGTCTGTCGTCTGTAAACTTTTCACATTTCAAGCTTCTTCTCCGAAACCACTGGGCCGATTGGAACCAAACTTAGCAGGAATGTTCCTTGGATGGTCCTCTACAAAGTTACTGTTTTTCGTTCCAGTCGGATATTCAATATGGCTGCCAGGGCCAATAATATGCTCTGATTGGCTGAAATTTCAAAGATCTTCTTCTCTGAAACTAATGAACTGACTGAACCTAAACTGTAAATGAATGATCATTGGAATGTCCATTACCAAGTTTCTGTTTTTTATGCCGATCGGAAATCCAAGATGGCCGCCATCACAGGACATAGATTAACATTGAACCCTATGGGAAAATGTTCAAATGCCTTCTTCTCAGAAACTACAAATATGATTAAAGCCAAACTGTACATGAATGTTCATTGGACGGTCCTCTACAATCTCAAGGTTTTTTGTTCCGATATGAAATTAAAAATGGCGGCTACGGCAGGACTTAGTTTAACATTGGACCCTATGGGAAAAATGTTTCAAAATGCTTCTTCTCTGAAACCACTTGGACAGTTGAAACCAAACTGCCCAGGAATGATCATTGGAAGGTCCTCTACAAAGTTTCTGTTTTTTATGCCGATCGGAAATCCAAGATGGCCGCCACCGCAATACATAGATTAACATTGGACCCTATGGGAAAATATTCAAATGCCTTCTTCTCAGAAACTACATATATGATTAAAGCCAAACTGTACATGAATGTTCATTAGATGGTCCTCTACAAACTTTACGTTTTTTGTTCCGGTATGAAATTAAAAATGGCGGCTACGGCAGGACTTAGTTTAACATTGGACCCTATGGGAAAAATGTTTCAAAACGCTTCTTCTCTAAAACCACTTGGACAATTGAAACCAAACTGCCCAGGAATGATCATTGGAAGGTCCTCTACAAAATTTTTGTTTTTTATGTCGATCGGAAATCCAAGATGGCCGCCACCGCAATACATAGATTAACATTGGACCCTATGGGAAAATGTTCAAATGCCTTCTTCTCAGAAACTACAAATATTATTAAAGCCAAACTGTACATGAATGTTCATTAGATGGTCCTCTATAAACTTTACGTTTTTTGTTCCGATATGAAATTCAAAATGGCGGCTACGGCAGGACTTAGTTTAACATTGGACCCTATGGGAAAAATGTTTCAAAACGCTTCTTCTCTGAAACCACTAGGACAGTTGAAACCAAACTGCCCAGGAATGATCATTGGAAGGTCCTCTACAAATTTTATGTTTTTTATGCCGATCGGAAATCCAAGATGGCCGCTACAGCAGGACATAGATTAACATTGGACCCTATGGGAAAATGTTCAAATGCCTTCTTCTCAGAAACTACAAATATTATTAAAGCCAAACTGTACATGAATGTTCATTGGATGGTCCTCTACAAACTTTACGTTTTTTGTTCCGGTATGAAATTAAAAATGGCGGCTACGGCAGGACTTAGTTTAACATTGGACCCTATGGGGAAAATGTTTCAAAACGCTTCTTCTCTGAAACCACTTGGACAATTGAAACCAAACTGCCCAGGAATGATCATTGGAAGGTCCTCTACAAAGTTTATGTTTTTTATGTTGATCGGAAATCCAAGATGGCCACCACCGCAATACATAGATTAACATTGGACCCTATGGGAAAATGTTCAAATGCCTTCTTCTCAGAAACTACAAATATTATTAAAGCCAAACTGTACATGAATGTTCATTGGATGGTCCTCTACAAACTTTACGTTTTTTGTTCCGATATGAAATTAAAAATGGCGGCTACGGCAGGACTTAGTTTAACATTGGACCCTATGGGAAAAATGTTTCAAAACACTTCTTCTCTGAAACCACTTGGATAATTGAAACCAAACTGCCCAGGAATGATCATTGGAAGGTCCTCTACATGGTGTGTGTTTTTTATGCCGATCGGATATCCAAGATGGCCACCACCGCAGGACATAGATTAGCATTAGACCCTATGGGAAAATGTTCAAATGCCTTCTTCTCAGAAACTACAAATATGATTAAAGCCAAACTGTACATGAATGTTCATTGGATGGTCCTCTACAAACTTTACGTTTTTTCTTCTGATATGAAATTCAAAATGACGGCTACGGCAGGACTTAGTTTAACATTGGACCCTATGGGGAAAATGTTTCAAAACGCTTCTTCTCTGAAACCACTAGGACAGCTGAAACCAAACTGCCCAGGAATGATCATTGGAAGGTTCTCTACAAATTTTATGTTTTTTATGCCGATCGGAAATCCAAGATGGCCGCCACCGCAATACATAGATTAACATTGGACCCTATGGGAAAATGTTCAAATGCCTTCTCAGAAACTATAAATATTATTAAAGCCAAAATGTACATGAATGTTCATTGGATGGTCCTCTATAAACTTTACGTTTTTTGTTCCGATATGAAATTAAAAATGGCGGCTACGGCAGGACTTAGTTTAACATTGGACCCTATGGGAAAAATGTTTCAAAACGCTTCTTCTCTGAAACCACTTGGACAATTGAAACCAAACTGCCCAGGAATAGTCATTGGAAGGTCCTCTACAAAGTTTATGTTTTTTTTATGCCGATCGAAAATTCAAGATGGCCGCCACCGCAATACATAGATTAACATTGGACCCTATGGGAAAATATTCAAATGCCTTCTTCTCAGAAACTACAAATATGATTAAAGCGAAACTGTACATGAATGTTCATTAGATGGTCCTCTACAAACTTTACGTTTTTTGTTCTGGTATGAAATTCAAAATGGCGGCTACGGCAGGACTTAGTTTAACATTGGACCCTATGGGAAAAATGTTTCAAAACGCTTCTTCTCTGAAACCACTTGGACAATTGAAACCAAACTGCCCAGGAATGATCATTGGAAGGTCCTCTACAAATTTTATGTTTTTTATGTCGATCGGAAATCCAAGATGGCCGCCACCGCAATACATAGATTAACATTGGACCCTATGGGAAAATGTTCAAATGCCTTCTTCTCAGAAACTACAAATATTATTAAAGCCAAACTGTACATGAATGTTCATTGGATGGTCCTCTACAAACTTTACGTTTTTTGTTCCGATATGAAATTAAAAATGGCGGCTACGGCAGGACTTAGTTTAACATTGGACCCTATGGGAAAAATGTTTCAAAACGCTTCTTCTCTGAAACCACTAGGACAGTTGAAACCAAACTGCCCAGGAATGATCATTGGAAGGTCCTCTACAAATTTTATGTTTTTTATGTCGATCGGAAATCCAAGATGGCCGCTACCGCAGGACATAGATTAACATTGGACCCTATGGGAATATGTTCAAATGCCTTCTTCTCAGAAACTACATATATGATTAAAGCCAAACTGTACATGAATGTTCATTAGATGGTCCTCTACAAACTTTACGTTTTTTGTTCCGGTATGAAATTAAAAATGGCGGCTACGGCAGGACTTAGTTTAACATTGGACCCTATGGGAAAAATGTTTCAAAACGCTTCTTCTCTGAAACCACTAGAACAGTTGAAACCAAACTGCCCAGGAATGATCATTGGAAGGTCCTCTACAAATTTTATGTTTTTTATGCCGATCGGATATCCAAGATGGCCACCACCGCAGGACATAGATTAGCATTAGACCCTATGGGAAAATGTTCAAATGCCTTCTTCTCAGAAACTACAAATATGATTAAAGCCAAACTGTACATGAATGTTCATTGGATGGTCCTCTACAAACTTTACGTTTTTTCTTCTGATATGAAATTCAAAATGACGGCTACGGCAGGACTTGTTTAACATTGGACCCTATGGGGAAAATGTTTCAAAACGCTTCTTCTCTGAAACCACTAGGACAGCTGAAACCAAACTGCCCAGGAATGATCATTGGAAGGTTCTCTACAAATTTTATGTTTTTTATGCCGATCGGAAATCCAAGATGGCCGCCACCGCAATACATAGATTAACATTGGACCCTATGGGAAAATGTTCAAATGCCTTCTCAGAAACTATAAATATTATTAAAGCCAAAATGTACATGAATGTTCATTGGATGGTCCTCTATAAACTTTACGTTTTTTGTTCCGATATGAAATTAAAAATGGCGGCTACGGCAGGACTTAGTTTAACATTGGACCCTATGGGAAAAATGTTTCAAAACGCTTCTTCTCTGAAACCACTTGGACAATTGAAACCAAACTGCCCAGGAATAGTCATTGGAAGGTCCTCTACAAAGTTTATGTTTTTTTTATGCCGATCGAAAATTCAAGATGGCCGCCACCGCAATACATAGATTAACATTGGACCCTATGGGAAAATATTCAAATGCCTTCTTCTCAGAAACTACAAATATGATTAAAGCGAAACTGTACATGAATGTTCATTAGATGGTCCTCTACAAACTTTACGTTTTTTGTTCTGGTATGAAATTCAAAATGGCGGCTACGGCAGGACTTAGTTTAACATTGGACCCTATGGGAAAAATGTTTCAAAACGCTTCTTCTCTGAAACCACTTGGACAATTGAAACCAAACTGCCCAGGAATGATCATTGGAAGGTCCTCTACAAATTTTATGTTTTTTATGTCGATCGGAAATCCAAGATGGCCGCCACCGCAATACATAGATTAACATTGGACCCTATGGGAAAATGTTCAAATGCCTTCTTCTCAGAAACTACAAATATTATTAAAGCCAAACTGTACATGAATGTTCATTGGATGGTCCTCTACAAACTTTACGTTTTTTGTTCCGATATGAAATTAAAAATGGCGGCTACGGCAGGACTTAGTTTAACATTGGACCCTATGGGAAAAATGTTTCAAAACGCTTCTTCTCTGAAACCACTAGGACAGTTGAAACCAAACTGCCCAGGAATGATCATTGGAAGGTCCTCTACAAAGTTTATGTTTTTTATGTCGATCGGAAATCCAAGATGGCCGCTCCCGCAGGACATAGATTAACATTGGACCCTATGGGAATATGTTCAAATGCCTTCTTCTCAGAAACTACATATATGATTAAAGCCAAACTGTACATGAATGTTCATTAGATGGTCCTCTACAAACTTTACGTTTTTTGTTCCGGTATGAAATTAAAAATGGCGGCTACGGCAGGACTTAGTTTAACATTGGACCCTATGGGAAAAATGTTTCAAAACGCTTCTTCTCTGAAACCACTAGAACAGTTGAAACCAAACTGCCCAGGAATGATCATTGGAAGGTCCTCTACAATTTTATGTTTTTTATGCCGATCGGATATCCAAGATGGCCACCACCGCAGGACATAGATTAGCATTAGACCCTATGGGAAAATGTTCAAATGCCTTCTTCTCAGAAACTACAAATATGATTAAAGCCAAACTGTACATGAATGTTCATTGGATGGTCCTCTACAAACTTTACGTTTTTTCTTCTGATATGAAATTCAAAATGGCGGCTACGGCAGGACTTGTTTAACATTGGACCCTATGGGAAAAATGTTTCAAAACGCTTCTTCTCTGAAACCAAACTGCCCAGGAATGATCATTGGAAGGTCCTCTGTTTTTTATGCCGATCGGAAATCCAAGATGGCTGCCACCACAGGTCATAGTATTAACACAGGACCATATCGGGAAAATACAGAAATATCTTCTCTGAAGCTATTGCACTGATTGAACCTAAACTGTGCATCAATCATTGGAAGGTCCTTGACAAACTTTGTGTTTTTTATGTTGATCGTAATTCCAAGATGACTACCACTGCAGGACATAGTTTTTACATAGGACCAATTGGTTTTTTTTATAACCAGGTGAACGATACAGGCTCTTGAGAGCCTCTGGTTTGTCTTTCGAGATAGGTCAATGATATTTGGTATGTGGGTGCATGCTCATAAGGCGGTGTGTCACGTACCGTAATGACCTTCGTTGGACTTTGACCTCGAGGTCAAATAATTGTTTTTTGAATAGTATTTTCTTGTCCGGGTCATAACATTTTTGTCTTTCGAAATAAGTCAATGATATTGGATATGTGGGTGCATGACCATAAGGTGGTGTGTCGCGTACCATAATGACCTTTGTGGGACCTTGACTTTTGACCTCAAGGTCAAATAATTGTTTTTTAAATAGTATCATTCAAGTATGTGGGTGCATGACCATAAGGCGGTGTGTCGCATACCGTAATGACCTTCGTGAAACCTTGACCTTTGACCTCAAGGTCAAATATTTGTTTTTTAAATAGTATTTTCTTGTCCGGGCCATAACATTTTTGTCTTTCGAGATAGGTCAATGATATTTGGTATGTGGGTGCATGACCATAAGGCGGTGTGTCATGTACCATAATGACCTTCGTGGGACCTTGACCTTTGACCTCAAGTAGGGGTTTCAAAGTTTATTATAATAGGAGGTACTTCTTAAATTTTAGGAGGTACCTAAAAAATTAGGTTGAGGGCCATAAGAGGTCCAGGGGGGGCGGAAGCTCCTGAAATCTAGCATTTTGTGGACCAAAAAATGTACTTCAGAGACTGCAAAACATTAAGTGTTTTTGAAAGAAAAATCCCATTAACTTTAGAGTTCAGATTTCACCAAGAGTGAAGACCATGCATAATGCCTGGATTTTTCCCCCCAATTTCTTTATTGAATATTTCAGTTTACAGACTTCAGCCAAGATTATTCATAGATAGTCCGCCATATCTTAAAAAAAAACCAAAAGGATCATAAAGAGCTACTGTTCTGCAGCTAGGCTTGACCAAGCCATTGTTATCAAAGCTTAAACTTCTCAAAATTCTTTTGTTGGCGTTGTCCTTTTCTTTTTCACAATACCTTGGCTTGTGTGGTTTTTTTACTTTATTACCAGTAATTAAACTCATCAAAGACCATTGGCAGGATCAAGACATATAAGTGTCATAATTAATGAAACATATAAATTTAATTTGCAATCATCAATCTTTAATAAAATTTATAATTTTAATAGATGAATACAAATATAATTAAACAAAAACAATATATATTGTTACTTTCACGACTTGTGTGCAAAAAAAATGTTCGAACAAAAATGATTTGCGGGAAAACATTTATTAACATTTGAATCACAAAAGTAAAATTATTTTGGAAAAAAAGTGGGGCCGGCGTTTTGACATTACAATGTAATTCGTATTTGAGCCATGTCCGGTCCTTTTTCAAGATTTCTAGTAATTTTCTATCCCTTATCTCCTCGTACCCCCTTTTAAAAATGTTTTTCAACACACTTTCATTTCTGTGAACAACCGCGGTAGGGCCCCGTCAAAATATGTAAATAAATTAACCATAGGTTTTTATTTTTGTATACCGGAAGTTAAGCAATATGGACGGAGTTAAGCAACAAGACAGTACGCCCCAGAATGATTCGACCCTGGGTTTTAAATGGATAAAAAAAAATCGCACAAAATATTGTGTAGTCATATATTCATAATACATAATGATCATACTTATATTACTGAAGATTACACTAAATTGTGTTTGAACATAATTTGTAATCGGTCATTTTTTTATTTTGAAATGATGTCAGCTTTGTTCCGGTCTGAGTTTACACAAGGATGAAAAGATATTGGGGCGAAAACATATCTATTTACCGCATGCGCAAACTGCTATTTACGATTCTAAGGTAATGTTATTTTTAAAACAGGGAATATCCCATCAACTTGGTCGTGACGCAGTTGTTCGATTTGAATGCGAGAATTCAGCAATTGACGTGATCATTAATTTTTTATGAAAAATATTCCACCATCGTACTTGTGGTTTTCACCACCGCTAATTTTGGGAGTTCAGTAATTTCTGCCGGTACTATACACGATCTCAGACGGGTAAAAGTACCGGGTACCGGTCCACTTTGAAACCCCTGCTCAAGGTCAAATAATTGTTTTTTAAATAGTATTTTCTTGTCCGGGTCATAACATTTTTGTCTTTCGAGATAGGTCATTGTCTTTCGAGACAGGTCATTGTCTTTCGAAATAGGTCAGTGATATTTGGTATGTGGGTGCATGACTATAAGACGGTGTGTCACATACTGTAATGACCTTTGTGAGACCTTGACCTTTGACATCAAGGTCAAATAATTGTTTTTTAAATAGTATTTTCTTGTTCAGGCCATAACATTTTTTGTCTTTCGTGATAGGTCAATGATATTTGGTATGTGGGTGCATGACCATAAGGCGGTGTGTCGCATACCATAATGACCTTCGTGGGGCCTTGACCTTTGAACTCAAGGTCAAATAATTGTTTTTTAAATAGTATCATTCAACTCATAATGTGTAACTTATTGTTGTACAGATGGCCGCATTAAGGGGAGACATAAGTTTTAGGTATCTAAAACAGTTCTTCCTAGTTATATTTGTAACATTGGAAATTACAATTGCATACCGTAATTGTTCTAAGCTGTATCATAATGCCTTAATGTTTAGAAAGTTTGGTAATATGTTTGATACATGTACAAGTAATTTCCTATTTATTTACAGGAGAGGGTCTTTTACATCCACAACAAGTCATGGTTTAACAGCAAATCAACTGGCAGATCACTATACTAACTGTATCAAATTATCAGCTGAAAATGTAATTATAAGTAATCAATTATATATCTGTTATTTGCCAATATATAAATATTAACAGGTCTTTCTTTATTCATTCAGAAAGTTACAGTATTGAAATTAGTGTGACAACTTTTTACAGTTTTTAGAAGATTTCCGCTATTTGGCATTTTAAAAACTCACTGCTTAAAAAAGTATTTTTAGCTCACCTTGCCAAAGACAATGTGAGCTTTTGCCATCACTTGTCGTCTGTCGTCCGTTAACTTTTCACATTTTAATCTTCTCCTCTGAAACCTCTCAGCCAAATGAACTGAAACTTGGTAGGAAGTATTTATGGAAGGTCCTCTCTAAAGATTGCTCATTTTGTCCCGATCTATTTACAAACATGGCCGCCACAGGCAATTCTTGTTTCTGATTGGCCGATTTTTATAAATCTTCTCTTCCGAAACTGCTTGGCCAAATGAACCGAAACTAGGTAGGAAGCATCTATGGAAGGTCCTCTATAAAGATTGCTCATTTCATCCTGATCCGTTAACAAACATGGCCGCCACGGGCAATTCTTGTTTCTGATAGGTTCATTTCTAAAAAAGCTTCTCCATTGTAGTAAACTGTTAAAAGGGAGATAACTCTTGCCATTAAACTGTTAAAAGAAAGATAACTCTTGCCATTATTTCCCTTAGAAATTAATTAATGCCGATATAGTGTAACATGTTTATACTATACATTACATGTAGGTATTCACATTTAAATATTCTTTTTAGCTCACCTTGCCAAAGGCAATGTGGGCTTTTGGCATCACTTGGCGTCCGTCATTTGTTGTCTGTCATTTGTTAACTTTTCACATTTTTATCTTCTCTGAAACCCATCAGCCAAATGAACTGAAACTTAGTAGGAAGCATCTATGGAAGATCCTCTCTAAAGAGTGCATATTTTGTTATGATCCATTACTAAACATGGCCACCGCAGGCAATTATTGTTTCTGATTGGTCGATATCTAAAAAAATCTTCTCCTCAAACTGCCAAGCCTAATGAATCGAAACTTGGTAGGAAGCATCTACATGTATGGAACTTCAGGAAGGTTCTGTATTAAGTTTCCTCAAAGCAGAATGAAAGGTGAGCGACACAGGCTCAGCCCACTGAGCTTCTAGTTTAGAATAACAATTTGCTAGGAAATTATTAGAATGCAGGATGTTAAACCATTTACCCCAAACCCCTGTCCGGCTTCTCAAGTGCATTCATTTCTCAATATTTTCAATATTTTTTTTAGTTATTTTTGTAATTCTTCAAAATCATTACTGTTTTTACCCATACCTTGTAATATATTTATTGTAGAAGATTTTCTGAATATTAGTATTGCAAAAAAAAAGTAGTAGCTGTAATCAGATGAAACAAAACCTTTTACACCATTTGTCTTATAAATGGCATAGACAGCTGAATAGTGTTTTAATAAAGTGAGCCATCTTAGAATATAAATAACAAAGTAGTCACTTCAGACTTGGGTAATCTATGTTTGACTCATTCACACTAACTTTTTGAAAGATTTTTTAAAAAAAAAATTCTTCTAGGTGTGTTTAATTACAGGTATGATTTAATTATTAAATGGTAATTTTATATTTCAGAAAATTAACTCTAAGAATGCTTTTGGATTACACCTCATAGATTACATGTCAGATTTGATAAAGAAAAAAGAACTTGAAAACTTCCAGGTATGTATGTGAATTAGATATTATACATATACAGTACACCGTTGTTACATCACCTCCTTTTGGACAATTACTTTGAGAATAACAGGGATGATTTTTTTTCAGTTATTTAATTGATTACAGCTTTTTTCCTCTTAATTTTTTCCATGGACATGGTCAGATCAAGTCAAAAATGGACCTTTAAAAGGGGGTGTAGATGTTTTCAGCTATTTTTCATTGATTTTCAGTTATTTTATTTTCTATTGAGAATAATCCCTGGAATAAATAAAGGTGGCAATATATCGAGGAAGAAATTTACACATAAACTACATGATTTTTTGTTAATTTGGACTTTGAAATTTTGTAGAGATAAATGAGGGTGATTGATTAACACAGGTTAGTATAACAAGGGTACACTGTACATACAATCAGTAAATGCTGGTCTTCATTTAAGCTTTCTGTTTAATCTTGATCAGATAGTTTCCATAACTCTGTGGCTCTCTGTATGAATCCAAATTTATCATTGTCTGTTCTCAAAAAGAACAAGATTGATGAAATTAATTATTTTGAAAATCCTTTCATAAAAAACATATTTTGACAAAATCAGATTAACTTTGATATTCATTTCATTTCTCACAAGGGGCCGTCATGGTCATGATCGTATGGTAGTTGGATTTACAACTGCCTGTGCAATCAGTGCCTATCGCCACTTAAGTTGTGAGTTTGAAACCCGTTCATGACAAAGTGTACTCGATACAGCGTTATGTGATAAAGTTTGTCAGTGACTTGTGACATGTCGGTGGTTTTCTCCAGGAACTCCGGTTTCCTCCACCTCTGTTGTGTGAACCAACGAGTTGTGATGCGGTTAGTTCACGCAACAGACAAGACCTGATACACAGTCTTGTACCACCACACTATGTATGTAATAAGTTTGTCTAACATTTCAATAAAAACTAATTTTAAACAAATAGCAAGGGTTGAATTAAAATGTGTACAATACTCTTGAGGGAGACTATATTTTGTGTATGACGTCACGTTATTTTTTCCGTTCATTCACCAACGTTAGATTACTGTGTTTTGTTTCCCATTCCAATGGTATGACGTCATGTCAAAGTAGTTCGGCAGAGAACGTCTCGCGCAACGTCGTGCCATTCTTTTATCACCACAGTGTGGTGATACAACATCTTGTATCAGACAGGCGACTTTCGTTAATTTCAAAGGAAAATGTATATAATGTTAGATAAAACTGAAATATTGTTGAAAGTGGCATTAAGCACCAAAAACCTAAACAATGACCTAATTTGTTATTTTTGCAGGTGGCTAGTACAACATTAGACGCTAGTGCTAAGATTTATGCTGGAAGAGTAGACGCTATTCATTCTGAGACATATAGAGTACTGTCAGGACTTGGTCGTGGACACGACAAATCTAAACAGGCTGAAGAAGGTTAATACATTACTAAGTTGTAAAACTTGTGTCTAATTTCCAGTTGTTTATTTAGAATAATAACTGTTTGAATCATCAGTAAAAAAACATTGAATGCAGCTTTTGAACAATAGCAGTATGCAGGCATGCATGCATTTTTCAGGGCTCTACAATAACATTTTTTTCAGTTTTTTCAACTGGTCCCTTCAGACAAGTACTTTCAAAAAGTAGATTGACCAAAGACATGTTTAACTTGTTCAAAAATAATATATATATTGAATTATTCAACAAATAAAAAAGGGAAAAAAAAAAAGATTTCTAATGTTTTCTTGTACCTTTTTTCAAGCCCTCCTTGCCAATTGGTAATGTCCAAACCATTAAATTGGAAAATTACTGATCCAAATAAAACAAATTGGTTTAACATGGCCTTTTGATGCTTCACCTTCAATATTGTGTCCGATAGTTCTGTGCTGGATCAAAAACGGCCACATTACTAAAGTAGACATTTTATTAAATGACAAAAATATGTAATTTTAAACTGGAATCAGCTGAAATTTCTATTATTACTTGTTTACCGTATGGTCTGACTAATTCTATGGAATTTAGAAGTCTAATTGAAAACCACATGGCGGACAACTAGACTGGTGCATGTTATTATGTTAATATTAATATTGCCCAAATGGAGAGTCCAAAAAACAATTGATTGTCCTCCAACTTTTTTTTTATTGTTGAATTATACTTGAAATTGAGCAAATATTCCAGGCCTTTCAATAAGGGGCGATACAAGATACCTCCTGATATTAAAGTGTGTTGTATAAGATATTCATGTAAATTTTTCAAATTTTAATAAAAAAGTACTGGTAGACTTGAAAAATATTGAAAACCCAGTATACAGATTTATGAATACTACATATATGGAAAAAATATTTTGCAAATTATTTATTATGATTAATCTATGTTGTTCTCAGATGATGGTGAAGAGGGTGATATGGCAGTAGATGAACAAGCCCCAGAGAATGAAGAAAGGATCAGGAAAAAGAAAAAGGTCATTACTGACATATATATATTAATATACTTTTAACCTGGTCATTTTTATCCTACAACACGAGCTAGATTTATTTATACAATGTGATAAAGTTTGACAGGTCGGTGGTTTTCTCTGAGTACTCCGGTTTCCTCCACCAATAAAACTGACAGCCATGATATAACTGAAATATTGTTGAAAGTGGCATTAAACACCATTAACCAAACCAACCTTATTTATACATTATATTAAAAATTTTAGCAGAAAGTAATTAATGAATGTGTTATGTTTTATATGGACATGTTTTATAATGTGTTAAGTGTAATTAATCTGGGTTTTTTTATACTGTAATACATGTTCATAACCTATTGTTTAAATGCTATTAGTGTCAGTGAAGGTGAATTATGAGATAAAATATAAATAGGGGGAAAATCTCAAATTTTACACCAATAGGTTGAGATGGTGGAAAATATGTCTAAATCACTGTTTGATGACTTCAATTTAGATCATTAAAATTACAATGTGGATATTATTATGCAAATTTTTTTAAATATATATTTATAGAAAAAAACTACAACAGTAGAAAGTAACCTAAAAAACATCACTACATCCAAATTAGACTTGGCATTTGAGGTGGACCCTATGTTTCAATTAATGTCAGAGGCATTTGATGAAGGAGGAACCATGGGACTTCTTCACAATACACTGAGAACTTTTGATGATAACCAAGAACTTGTACTGGACTCTAATACAATAGTTGGTGCTAACAATGATATAGAATCATCACAAAATAAACCTGTAGATTTGAGTGATATAAAAGGTGTGTATTAAGGTATAATGTACTAGATTACAACATTCTTGTAATTGTTGCAGATATTTTGTGTTGTGGGTGGTTGTATTTTTATAGCATGTTATTTTGTCCATTGTTGGGAGGTAAAAAACAAAAATTATTTCTTTTAGTGGTGTGGGTAATTCTCTTCAGTTTATTTTTAGGTATTGATATCTGTCTAAAAATGACTGCTTTTAAAAGGAAAATAATATATCAATTTTCATTGTTCTTTATTATCTTGGTTCAAGGTAACACCACAGAAAACGATCAAATCCAAAAGATCTCTGAAAGGGAAAAAAACATGTCTGGTGAATCTGATATAGACAATTTGAAACAATGTATGACATTAAAAGCTGAAGCTTCTGGTTTCCTCCACCAATAAAACTGACCGCCACGATATAGCTGAAATATTGTTGAAAACTTGAAAGTGGCGTTGAACACTAAACCTAAACCCAAACCTTAAAAGCTGAAATTGATACCCAAGTAAATGTATTTAAAAATATGTATTTCAGAATCAACATTTGGGCTAAATACATCATTTGTTTACAATGTTGACACCTTATTCAATCTGAGTCTGTTTGTTTTTTGACAAGTGGTAGAGTTATCTATCTTTATACTCAAGGTCAGGGCAATGAAAGGTCACAGTTGTATCGAGTATATGGAAAATGTACCCCCTTCCATTGGTCGCTTCTGTAATATTCAAACCAATGCAAAAAACGTAAAGAATGCCTTGATTTGAAACATGCAGAAATTCCACAGTGAGTTCATGCATATCAGGTGTATGAAGGCACAAGGACATGCTACTGGAAATTGTAATATACTAATTCACTATCGATGTGCAACCACTTTGCAGATTCTCTTTCAAATTCTACCTACATTGACGAAAGACTTTTTTGTAAAAGATGTTGCTTTTCATGAGAAGCATATAGCATATGACTAACTCTTAGCAAATATAATAGTTAGAAAAGAAACTAAATTGTTTTGCTTTGGAAGAATCAACTATGGAAAGTTAATCTAATTTAATATTTCTTGACTGCAAACTTGTTTTTATTTAAAGATTAAAAATTATTGCACTCCTCCCCATGGCAAATATTTAGTATAGGTGTGAAACCTTAGGCTTGTAGCTCCTATGGAGCTTTATTTTTGCCAGTTTATGCCCCTCTCCTGCGTGAACATGGAGGGCCAGTGGACTCTTGTCTCTTTTAGCCTTCTGACTGAAGGAAGGCGTAGTGAACTCTTGCTTTTATTAGCATTCTTGACTAAGGCTTGTGCCTCTTAGCTTTCTTAACAAGAAGAAATTATTTTTTTTATTTCAACTTATTGAAAGAAATCAATTGCTCTTTTAATATTTTATGCCTTCCATTTTTCAGATCTCTTTAGAGGAGTAGATATTTCTTCAAAGGATGTTTGTCCGTCATTTTCTAGCTTCACTTTTATGAACTGGGATGAAAATGCAGAGGTAATTAAGTTTATTAATTATCATGTGTCGTTAAATTCTTTTATACCAATTCTACTATTTCTAGCATGTTTTTTTAACCATTATACATGTGCCCATAATTATGTATATTCTAATTTTTTAATGAGCCTTTTAATGAATGTACTAGTATTAAATGTCATTGAAACTTTAATTATTGTATTCCAGTTTTCATGTATTCTAAAATTCATCGATTTATATCTTCAAGGGGGTGAGGTGATCCTTAAACTTAATGATTTAAGGTTTCATAGAAGTTGTTATTTGTTTCTTATCAGCACTATGCTGTTACCGTTTCTTACCATTCGCTCTACATGAACAAGGTACCAGGAGACTGGTATTTGTATACAAGAGGAATAAAGCAAAAATATGTTTGTATAACTTTATTGTTCCAGGGGTTTCAAAGTTTTTTATAATAGGAGGTACTTCTTAAATTTTAGGAGGTACCTAAAAAATTAGGCTGAGGGCCGTAAGGGGTCCAGGGGGCGGAAGCTCCTGAAATCTAGCATTTTGTGGACCAAAAAATGTACTTCTGAGACTGCAAAACATTAAGTGTTTTTGAAAGAAAAATCCCATTAACTTTAGAGTTCAGATTTCACCAAGAGTGAAGACCATGCATAATGCCTGGATTTTTCCCCTCAATTTCTTTATTGAATATTTCAGTTTACAGACTTCAGCCAAGATTATTCATAGATAGTCTGCCATATCTTAAAAAAAACCAAAAGGACCATAAAGAGCTACGGTTCTGCAGCTAGGCTTGACCAAGCCATTGTTATCAAAGCTTAAACTTCTCAAAATTCTTTTGTTGGCTTTGTCCTTTTCTTTTTCACAATACCTTGGCTTGCATGTTTTTTTTACTTTATTACCAGTAATTAAACTCATCAAAGACCATTGGCAGGATCAAGACATATAAGTGTCATAATTAATGAAACCAAGGACGTATATAGAATACGTCCTTGATGAAACATATACATTTAATTTGCAATCATCAATCTTTAATAAAATTTATAATTTTTTAATAGATGAATACAAATATAATTAAACAAAAACAATATATATTGTTACTTTCACGACTTATGTGCAAAAAAAATGTTCGAACAAAAACGATTCGCGGGAAGACATTTATTAACATTTGAATCACAAAAGTTAAATTATTTTGGAAAAAAGGGGGGGGCGGCGTTTTGACATTACAATGTAATTCGTATTTGAGCCATGTCCGGTCCTTTTTCAAGATTTCTAGTAATTTTCTATCCCTTATCTCCTCGTACCCCCTTTTAAAAATGTTTTTCAGCACACTTTCATTTCTGTGAAAAACGGCGGTAGGGCCCCGTCAAAATATGTAAATAAATTAGCCATAGGTTTTTATTTTTTTATACCGGAAGTTAAACAATATGGACAGAGTTGAGCAACAAGACAGTACGCCCCAGAATGATTCGACCTTGGGTTTTAAATGGATAAAAAAATCGCACGAAATTTTGTGTAGTCATATATTCATAATACATAATGATCATACTTGTATTACTGGAGATTACACTAAATTGTGCTTAAACATAATTTGTAATCGGTCATTTTTTTTATTTTGAAATGATGTCAGCTTTGTTCCGGTCCGAGTTTTACACAAGGATGAAAAGATATTGGGGGGAAAACATATCTATTTACCGCATGCGCAAACTGCTATTTACGATTCTAAGGTAAAGTTATTTTTAAAACAGGGAATATCGGGGGGATCCCATCAACTTGGTCGTGACGCAGTTGTTCGATTTGAATGCGAGAATTCAGCAATTGACGCGATCATTAATTTTTTATGAAAAATATTCCACAAGCCTATCGACCATCGTACTTGTGGTTTTGACCACCGATAATTTTGGGGGGTTCAGTAATTTCTGCCGGTACTATACACGATCTCAGGCGGGTAAAAGTACCGGGTACCGACCCACTTTGAAACCCCTGTTGTTCCTCAACAGTTGTATCTGTTTTATGAAAAGTATGATTCTGTTATTGTCATATGGATCGATGAATTAATTTGAAAATTGTAAATTTAACTAGGACTCTACGATGCATTCACAAGATAACGAGGATCATGCATTTGATATGAATGCTGAACACGAACCTATACCAGAGGCTGACAATGATAATGATGACATGCCTGACATGGTAGGGGATTTCCCTGATAATGATTATGCAGGTATAATAGTATTTTGTATTGTATTTTGTTACATAGATACCAGTCCTCGCAATGAGCACTGGTTCTCTAGCACAAGACCAGTAAAACTTTGTTCGGACCAGTCAAGGAGTGAGATACTTGTAGAAATACTGAAATTTTCAAGTGAAATGAAAACACTATTGCACTCAGTGAAATAATTTTATTTTATTCCACTGCTTGACGTCATAGTTCCATCGTCACAATCCAAATTATTATTGAGCATCTGAAAATGATTAACACTTTTGAGTCCTTTTCTGGACCATCTTATTAGCACAAACAAAAGTGTAGTAAAGTTTATATAACAAAAAAATATAACTACTCTTGACTTGGAATATTGTAAATAAATCACTAGTAACCTAACAAGGACAGTAATTCACTTGTGCACTTACTCTCATTCGTGAAGTTCTGTGTTGTTCGTCATTGATTTTCAATGATATTCAGAATGCAAAGTAGGTAAACCATAAATATTGTTATTAAATGAGTCTGTTCGAGATGAGAAAATATTCATACAGAATTTGTATCAAAGTTTTTACAGGAGATTCACATTGACAAATTAGTCCTATGCAATTTGCAAAGCAGGGGCCGTCGTGGTCGTGATCGTAGTTGGATTTATAACACCCTATGCAATCAGTGCCTATCACTACTAACAATGTGAGTTCAAACCCTGTTCATGGCGAGGTGTACTCGATACAATATTATGTGATAAAGTTTGTCAGTGATTATCTCCGGGTACTCCAGTTTCCTCCACCAATAAAACTGACCGCCACGATATAACTGAAATATTGTTAAAAGTGGCATTAAACACCATAAACCAAACCAACCACTGCAAAGCTATGAGATATGTAAATTCATAATGGATACATTTTGACTGTCTATTTTTCTCATTGAGATAATAAGAATCCTGTTTGTATATGCCAGTATTGAGATAATGAGAATCCTGCTTGTATATACCAGTATTGAGATAATAAGAATCCTGCTTGTATATACCAGTATTGAGATAATAAGAATCCTGCTTGTATATACCAGTATTGAGATAATAAGAATCCTGCTTGTATATACCAGTATTGAGATAATAAGAATCCTGCTTGTATATGCCAGTATTGAGATAATAAGAATCCTGCTTGTATATACCAGTATTGAGATAATAAGAATCCTGCTTGTATATACCAGAATTGAGATAATAAATAAGAATCCTGCTTGTATATGCCAGTATTGAGATAATAAGAATCCTGTTTGTATATGCCAGTATTGAGATAATAAGAATCCTGCTTGTATATGCCAGTATTGAGATAATGAGAATCCTGCTTGTATATGCCAGTATTGAGATAATAAGAATCCTGTTTGTATATGCCAGTATTGAGATAATAAGAATCCTGCTTGTATATGCCAGTATTGAGATAATAAGAATCCTGTTTGTATATGCCAGTATTGAGATAATAAGAATCCTGCTTGTATATGCTAGTATTGAGATAATAAGAATCCTGTTTGTATATGCCAGTATTGAGATAATAAGAATCCTGCTTGTATATGCCGGTATTGAGATAATAAGAATCCTGCTTGTATATGCCAGTATTGAGATAATAAGAATCCTGATTGTATATACCAGTATTGAGATAATAAGAATCCTGCTTGTATATGCCAGTATTGAGATAATAAGAATCCTGATTGTATATGCCAGTATTGAGATAATAAGAATCCTGTTTGTATATGCCAGTATTGAGATAATAAGAATCCTGTTTGTATATACCAGTATTTATGTATAATTTTGTGATAATTATAGAATCAGATGATGATAACCAGGTGACAGAAAATGGAGAAGTTATAGGAGATGGGAAAGCTGCTCAAATGATGACCTCTACGATGGACAGTATTAAGTAAGTCAGTGATTCCAGAGGTATATTTTGAATTTAACTGGAAAGTCGGTCCAGTAAAAAGTCATTTTTACTGGACCGAAACATATTTTACTGACCATTTGATCCAGTAAATAAGTACACATAGCCGGACTGAACCAATTTTTACTGGACGTTACTCAATGTCAGTCACACCTACGGAATGACTAAGTTGGTAGTTATATTTTCTAGTGAAAACATTGATTAACACAAAGTGTTTTATTGAATTACTGTCCAGAGTTAAGCAATGTTTGTTTGCGATCAGAATAATATATGCCATTTTATGAAAGAAATTAGAAGTTCTCCTGTTAATTTTTTTCATGTATAAGAAATGAAAATGATCGGTTAAAAAAATACTTGTATAATAAGTTTGACAGATATAGACTGGCATTAACTGAAAATCTGGCGAATATAACCTTGGGCATGAACTGTAAATTTGACATTAGCTGTGTAAATCTGGTAAAAAAAAAATTAGAAAATTTACCCATTTGAACATTACTTGCAGCATAAGACATAGATCTCAAACTCAGTATGTTAAGAAAAAGTTACATTGCAAATGTTTTGATGTGCCACTTTGAAACTTTGTACTGACAAGATCAATGCTCTTACACAAAATTTTTATAACTATAAGGCTTCGGTATGAATCCTAGTTGGGTTGTTACACCAACAACTTTGAAAATGTACAAGCTGCTTTCCAATAACCACATTGAATTGAGGAGATAGATGAAGGTCTTGACATCTAGGAATTGATAAATGTAACTGATACTTGCTTGAGTACTAAAAATGCAGTTCAGTATGCTGGTTAAATGTTACTGTACACTGACTGTAACATGTGCAAATCACAATTATAATTTAGTTTCACCATGTGTCAGGCCAAATAAAAAAATATATGTGTTTACGGTCACATGTCAAAAAAATCTAGGGTCGGTCGGTCTGCATTTTAATTTTTTTTTTTTTTAATTTTTATTATCGGCAAAACCGGAAATAGTCATTGCCAGTTCCAGAATCCGATTCCCGTATTTCATTTTCAAAATTTCCGGGAAGCTGTCACTTGTTGAAGCTGTTTTTATAAATTATGACGAGTTGTGCAGTTTTTCTACCTTCTTTGCTCTCAATTTCGACAAAAAGCTAGCGGTTGAATAAACAACAAAAATGGTTATCCGAATTCTATGTAAAAATTGATAGGGTCGAATAATTGCCGATAAAAAAGGTTAGGGTCGGCGGCTGATAAATAGGGTCGGTTGAGTGACCGTAAACACACTTCCCGGAATTTTTTTATTTGGCCTCAGATAAATTTTTGTTACTGTGTTATGGACATTTACAAACATACACTCGTAGTCATTCAGTTTGATATAGACATTTACAATTATACACTTTGTGATATTTTATTTTTTTATATCAAGAGATAATTTGAATTGTCTGTTTTTAATCTTAAAACACATATACATTTGTTGTACATTGTGTCATGTATTTCCTATCCATGCTTTAAAATATTACATCTGTTAATATGTTACAATTACAGACATGGTACAGCAGGAACTTTACTGTCAGTGTTAGCTTCAGAGCCCACAGATTACTCATACTTCAGTAAAACTCTACTCAGAGCCTGGGCAGGACCCTCACATTGGAAGATTAAACCATTATCTAAAGGTAGTATATTCATTGTAGCTTTGACAAAATGTGTTTAGTCATTTTCTGTAGTGGACAACATTTGAGTTCAATATGTCACCTGACCATGATCATATAATACAGTGAAAACTGTCTAAACCGAAGTCTAAATCAAACAGAATTCTGTTTAAACTTAACTATAAAGTGCCAATTTAGAAAATCTTTGTTAATTTTACCTGTATAATGCAAACACCTGTCTAATACAAAAGTTGGTCTAAAGAACATTTCAGTTTAGAACAGGTTTCACTGTGGCTGGTTTTACTTCTACCTATACATGAAGGTGTGATTGATACAGTTTGATGTGATGATATTTGTCAGTTTTTATGAGGTGTGATTGATAGTTTGATGTGATGATATTTGTCAGTTTTTATGAGGTGTGATTGATACAGTTTGATGTGATGATATTTGTCAGTTTTTATGAGGTGTGATTGATACAGTTTGATGTGATGATATTTGTCAGTTTTTATGAGGTGTGATTGATACAGTTTGATGTGATTATATTTGTCAGTTTTTATGAGATGTGATTGATACAGTTTGATGTGATTATATTTGTCAGTTTTTATGAGGTGTGATTGATACAGTTTGATGTGATTATATTTGTCAGTTTTTATGAGGTGTGATTGATACAGTTTGATGTGATCATATTTGTCAGTTTTTATGAGGTGTGATTGATACAGTTTGATGTGATTATATTTGTCAGTTTTTATGAGGTGTGATTGATACAGTTTGATGTGATTATATTTGTCAGTTTTTATGAGGTGTGATTGATACAGTTTGATGTGATTATATTTGTCAGTTTTTATGAGGTGTGATTGATACAGTTTGATGTGATCATATTTGTCAGTTTTTATGAGGTGTGATTGATACAGTTTGATGTGATTATATTTGTCAGTTTTTATGAGGTGTGATTGATACAGTTTGATGTGATTATATTTGTCAGTTTTTATGAGGTGTGATTGATACAGTTTGATGTGATCATATTTGTCAGTTTTTATGAGGTGTGATTGATACAGTTTGATGTGATCATATTTGTCAGTTTTTATGAGGTGTGATTGATACAGTTTGATGTGATTATATTTGTCAGTTTTTACGAGGTGTGATTGATACAGTTTGATGTGATTATATTTGTCAGTTTTTATGAGGTGTGCTTGATACAGTTTGATGTGATCATATTTGTCAGTTTTTATGAGGTGTGCTTGATACAGTTTGATGTGATTATATTTGTCAGTTTTTATGAGGTGTGATTGATACAGTTTGATGTGATTATATTTGTCAGTTTTTTGCAGCATTGTTGATTTTCTTTGGGTTTCCTCCACCAATAAAATGTCCACCATGATATATATAGCTGAAAATTGTTGAAAGTGACATTAAGCACCAAATATTTTAATTTGACCGCCATTTTTATAATTTAGCTTTGGAGAAGTTAGGAATGTGTCAGAGTCTGTGAATGGCACTGCTTGGTGACCTTAAATTACTTAGTACTATTAGCAGTGTTATCCATACATGAAAGTTTTTTTTTAATGTAAACTATGTTGAATTGCCCATTATTTTATCAATGAACTCTGTCTCCATACTATTATATTTGTGGCAAGTCCTCAGTACAATTAGGAAAAGGTAAATTTTGTTATACATCAGATTCTTTAATGGTTATCTATGTATGGGATCTACATTTAAGCCAGATGAAAAAAATCACAAAATAAAATTGTTTACAAGGTTGTTACGTTTTAAGCATCTATATTCACTGAAAATAATCAAAATATCCCAAATTTATAATATGTGATGTGCAATTAAAGCATGCAAACACAATATTATTGTTATGGATGCTCCATCAAAACGACTGACTTTCCCATTGTAAAAGTACATGTTGATGAATTATCGTCTGCTCGAATTTGGCAGCATAAATTGTGTGCAATATTGTCTGCTAACGTGAATATAAATTACCATCTTCCAATCAAAGTACACTTCCGTATTTGTACTGTTACACATATTAGAATTTGAATAATTCATGGATTCGGGATAAAATACTAATATCCGCCAACCCATGTTAAAACTCAAAACACATTCTGGTTTCCATGATTTATTTCTTAAATCTCTATTTACTATTATGTAACATTGACTTTCTGTTCACAGATATAAGGTCAAGAAATGTGACAGAGCAAGGAAAAAAGAAATTAAGGAAAGAACCATTCAGTATAAACTATGACCAGGAAGTAGACTTTGATAATCTATTTAAAGTATCACGAGCTACAATGTTAACAAAAGGCACAATGGTGAAACACAGTAAAAAGAAGAACACACTACCTAAAGATCTACATTATGATGCTGATAAATTATTTAGGTTGTTTCAGAAAGACAAAATAATGGTAAGTACTGGTATATTATATTGAGGTGCAGTCATGATCCTGTGGTGGTTGGATTTACAACTACCTGTGCAGTCAATGCCTATCACCACTAAAGTTGGGAATTCAAATACCGCTCATGGCGAGATGTACTCGATACAACTTTATGTGATAAAGTTTGTCAGTGGTTTTCTTCCGGGTACTCAGGTTTCGTCCACCAATAAAACTGACCACCATGATATAACTGAAATATTGTTGAAAGTGGCATTAAACACCATATCCATTTTTTCCCTCTTTCTATCCAAAAATTGTGTACAAAAAATATTTTACGAAATTCTAGTTTGTACTATTTTTTATGGATCTTTTTCAAAGCATTTCACAAAATCAAGTCATTGAAGGAAACACCAATTTTATTCATGGAACAATGACATATTTGTTGTAGTTTCATGACTTACATGGCTCCTGCCTGTCAAAGCCGTTATTTGATCTTCAGTTTCATTCATTCATGGGAAATTACAAAAAAAAAAAGACTAAATCAGTCTGTTTTTATGTAGCTTATCTTGATCTTGAACACATGATTTACATGTAACTTAGAAATATTATAGATGAGTTAAATTTTTTTTATTGAAATAAAATGATATGGAAAATATTTTTTTCAGATAAAAAGACAGAAGAGTACATATGACAATGTTGATGATGAAATAGAAAACTATAATTTTGATAACTCAAATGATATTGAGAATTATTGTCCGCGAGGTGACGAGGTAATACTTTTAGTCGATGATTTTAATATTGAGTGAAATTCAATTTTGTATCAGTTTATCCAATGTCTTTATAATGATAAGTTTGTGAATAAATTGTTATCAACTCATACAAAATAGAATTTAGTTCTAATATAATTTAATTCTCAAATAGAATATTTCCAAGTATTTACAGGGTAAAGCAGCCAGCAGGAAACCATCTTGGTTCAAGCCGTAATTTGACCTTCAATATGTTGATTTAAAATATAGAAAAAGAAAATAAGTGAATGCAAAAATATATGACACAACCTTTTGTTTTATTTAGTTGGAAATTGATGTATGTAATTTATGTTGAGATATGTGGGTTATTCACAGGATTGTCTCCAATTTTTCGTAAAACATCCAAATTGTCTTTTTACTTTTATATAGTAAAAAATTGTGTAAGATATAATAATATTTATTATAAGCCACCTTTGTGATTGGTTTTCAAGGATGTACCTTAACAGACCTATATTTGGTACCTGAACTAATGGGATAAGTCAGTAAGATATCTATTAATAGTTACATGTATCTAGTCATGCAGGAAACAGTACAAGAAAGAATATACTCTGACAGATAAATGTTAGATGAAATAAATGTATTAGTTTGTAGTGTATTTCTAATTTTAAGGTAGAATTCTATAATGTTTATTTTTCTCATATATATAGTAGTCCATGCATCCATACTTAAATCTGTCTGGGCATGTGTTCTGGTCAAAGATGTATAGAATAAGTCACATGATATGTTAATTAAATGAAAATACAAAAAAATATATTTTGCATATTTTTCTTTACATTAGGGTTGTGACGATGATGATGAGAATGGAGATTTTGGATTTAACTTCATTCCTGATGGTGGTTCACAGGAGTCAAATGAATCCCAGCCTGGCGTGATGATTAGTGATACAATCCTAGATGGTACCATGTTAACAGGAGATAAGTTGATAGAAGAACCAAGAAAAGTAAGCTTTTTTATTTTATTTTTACCCTGATTAACTGTCGGAGGGAAATATATTTACAAGAAGTGAAATTCGTGATATTTGATGATTTAACGTTTGGGATATTGGTGTTGATCACCACTTTTCAACAATATTTCAGTTATATCGTGGCAGTCAGTTTTATTGGTGGAGGAAACCGGGGTAACCCAGAGAAAACCACCGTCCTGTTGCAAGTCACCGATAAACTTTATCACATAATGTTGTATCGAGTACATGATTTGAACTCACAACGTTAGTGGTGATAGGCACTGATTGCATAGGTAGTTATAAATCCAACTACCATACGATTATGACCACGACAGCCTCTCCAATGATATAATAAATTTGTATGAATGTATGTTGTTACTGTATAGGTGTTCCTACAGCTAGAGATTACATATTACTGATACTGCTCCACACACAGGCAATGAGTACTAAAGGTCCCAGAGACCCAGATAAAGGATTGTCCTGTTTAAATTGGTTTTAATTATTGTATTTTTATATTTGTGACATTCTACAATTTTGCTGAACACACAAACTTAGTTTGTGACAGTAACTATATATATATATATATATAAGATTTACGGGTCTAGGACAAAAGCCCCCCGGACAAAAAGCCTCCCAATAATGAAAAGTATAAGTTAATGTTTTTTGTGTCAAATATTTCTGTGTCTTTGTTTAACTGTTCGGATATGTAAAAATTTCTTTGTATTTTCTAACATGATTAGACTTTTTTACCTCTGTATTTTAATTCATTGTACCTCTGGTTTTTTTTTAACTTGAACCATGTTTATATATTTGTATCTTTGCATACATTTTAGACTTATTGTACTGGCGTACTGCTATAATGAGTTAACATTATTTTTGAATATCATTTTTCATAATATCATAAACCATTGAAGGTTTTGTTTAAGAATTATTATAACCCTTGTTAAAGAAAGTAAAAACAAAAATAAAGTTATTTTATCTTTAAAAAAAATCATTATAGGATATCAAACAGGATGAGAAAATAACTCACTTGTAACTTTTAATAACTTCAAAGGTTATAAAGGTAATTATCAATTATTTATCAATAAAAACAATTCTTGATTATCTTTATCTGATTAATTTCAATTTAAACAATTAAGGAGTTTTTTTTAATTTACGCTCCATAAATGATCAAATGAACAAAATGTGGAAAAAAATATGTTCTTATATTTTGTATTAATTTCCCCACCTCTCCTTTTAAATAGGGGTGAGTTTTTGATCTTTAAGATATCTTTAATATCACCATCAATATTAAAAAAATGTAATAAGGCCAAACAAAAAAAATTATTAGCTTCTCGGGGCCAATTTCCAAACATTTTGATGCGGCAGGGAGGCACCTTTTTTTGTTGTTGTAATAATCAGTGTTGTTTCAAATGCAGTGGCAGCTTATACCGGAAACAACCATGCATGCCTTCGACGTAAATGCTTTACTGACAATGATCGCGATCAACAAACTTACGGATTGGACCGGAAATGACTGGAAACGGACACAATTTTTTTTCCCAATGTAAAAACGATCAATGCAGCAGTAAAAACCCACACGTGGCGGTGCCTGAGAAGCTAACAATTATTTTATTTTGGCCTAAGATTGTATGATTATTTCATTATGGGGGCTTTTTATCTGGGGGGGGGGGGGGGGGGGGGGGGGCATTTGTCCTGTTCCCAAGATTTACATAAAAGTTGATATATAATTCAATATAATTACACTGAAACATTTCTTGATACTGGTTGGCTTGTAATCAGGATAATGACATCCAAGTGGTGCGATATGTCTAGCCACAGACTTTCGTTTCAGTGAGCTAGTGAGCACCATAAAAATGCAACTCGGCCTGCTGGTCTAGTACAAAACGGACATCATCAACATATAATCGAATGTAACTTTTTCTCTTGTCGTGATAGAGCTGAAAAATTGCTCACTCACACTCTCAAAAGAATCTTAATTTTTAATTTGAATCCCGCTTAGGCAAGGTGTACTCGGATACAACATTATGTAATAAAGTTTGTCAGTGACTTTCGACAGGTTGGTTGTTTTCTCCGGGTACTTGGTTTCCTCCACCAATAAAACTGACTTCCACGATATAACTGAAATATTGTTGAAGGTGGCGTTTAATACCATAACCCCTCTTAATTTTTATTGGTAATGAATCATGACTTTATAAACAGGTTAATGACGAATGTGTAGTCTCATATGAGAGAAATCTCAAGACAAGTTTCTTTGTATTGAAAGAAAAAGAATACTATTATTTTCACCTACAAGTAAGAATAAGCTTTCTAGAAAATGCATTATTTAGTATCTAGTAATCCAGATTTGTTTGATTTTATAATTGAAGGTAGCAAAGCTTGATATAGCTTATGCAAAAACAGCCAAAAAATTAGATGTAAAGAGACTGAAGAAAACAATATGGAACATTTTAACTGAGTCAGATGAAGATAAGGTAATTATGCTTAAAAATCATAGATTGATCCCAGAAAGTAGCTCGATAATTTTTCTAAGCAATAATAACCTATTTATTATACAGCTGAAATGATCAATACTATTTTATGCTTAACTTTTAATACAGTCTAAATAGAACAAGTGCACAACAGTATTTGGTTAGGAAAATGTTCTGTATCAATACAGATCTCGTAAACTCTAAAAATGAATTAAAAACAGCAAAATAACTGATCAACAACTATTCTAAACAACTTTCTTTTTTTTCCTCAAACTGTTAATTATCGAACAAGCTAATTTGATTGTAGATTAATGTTAATATAGTATTAAACGCTTCTTTTCAGGAGTTCATGCATGTGTAAACGGTACTGATGCACTCACAAACTGAATAAACGTCCGAAGGGCGTTTATGTAAAGTTTGTGAGTGCATCGGCACACATGCATGAACTCTTGAAAAGAAGCGTTTAATACTTATAATTCTTAAATTCATTATTGTAGATAGTATTATTCTTGCATATCCCTGGTCTAAAAATCGCACAAATTAAAATTCCGCGAAATGTTGTTGACGACTTTGGAACATTAACAACATGACGTCATATGAAGACTTCTAGTTTAAAACGTAAAGATCAGGCGTCATTTGGCTTCATGTACGCTTCAATTTTAATAAGATTTAACTAAAATAAGTTTACAAGGTAGGCATTTTAATTATTTTTGTATATTGTTGTAAAGATGACATGTAGAATTTCACGTTTTCAAGATGGTGGATCCTCGTAGTTACGGCTTGCAGATTGAAAAGTTCATTGAGTTATGAACGAATAAAAAAAAATAGGTGACAGTGTCATAGTCCAATCAAAAGGCACGGAAACGATATACTTTAATTCTATAAGAATTATCATTGAATATTACACCATTTATACAAGCTCCAGAAAAAGACGACAAAAATCAACGAGTTACTTCCCTTACATAATGTACAATACAAAAAAAATACAGACTTATCTGGACGTCCAATACGGAAAAAATACGGCTTCCGGTTGTACAATACGGAAAAATAATGTATGGTCACATGTCTTAAATGGGTGTTTTTGATTGGATTAAAATTATAGCTGTATAATAATCCAAGATGCAGTCAAACTTGTATTAAGGTGTCACCTTAAGTACAAAGAAAAGGTGGCCTTATTAGACAGGTGACCTCTTAAAAGAGGTTCAATTCATATGAAATTTGTTATGCCAGGATAAGAAAAAGGTGACCTTTTAATACAGGCTACTGCTTAATAAAGGTGACTGCATGGGCATGTTTGACTCTTTAGATTTGACTATTTAGATAATCTCGTAAAAACAAAATTGTAACTTTCTTCGTCATGAAATATATTAATGCATATATCCAATATGTCATGAATATTCTATATTTTAAAGAACATGTATTCTGTTTTAACGGTAAATTGAACATTTTTCCTTTGAGCTCAGTATCAATCAACTCACTCTAATACAGAAAATTATCTGTCAGTGTTGACATCAGTTACATTATGATGTGACCACTAAAAACAATAACGTCAGTATCGCTAGTATCACAGCTGGCCCTATCAAATAGCATTACAGAGTATGAGTGAAGACTGGTTGGCTAGGAATCTGGATAATATGTGCAAGTGGAGCTATATATCTTTCTGTGGACAGATTTTTAAGTGAGCTAGTGCTTTAAAAATCCAACTGGACATGATGGTCTTGATCTAGTAAAAAATAGATATCATCATCATAATGTTGAAGGTAATAAAGTATGCATATTTTAATCCCATATAAGTGATTAATCTTCATCTCAAATGTTCATTTTCTCTTCTTTTAAATTTAGGGTAAAACTGGTACAACTGGGCAAACTGATCAGCTTAGCATGTCAATGAACAAAACCATCTCATTTGCTTCCCTTTTGTCAGAGCTTCCAAACAGAGTGTCAGGACAAATGGCAGAAAATCTTAGTGTACCTATAACATTTGTATGTTTGCTACATTTAGCTAATGAAAAGGTGAGTAAAATGTTTGTTGTCGTCTCTGCTATCTGTCTGTTATGTACAAATAACAGTTTCACGGTAACAGTACATTATAGACAGGAAAGAGGACACCATTGAAAACAAGGGGAACAATATCTGTTTCTGCTCTTTTTAGTAAATTTGGCAGTTGTTTTGAATTTTTTGGTTTTGCTGGATAAACAAAATATATGTATATTGTTGTTAAATATAAAAATTCTGTTTAACACCTTTTGTATTTTTTGATATTACAGGATAAATAAATTATATGTACATTGTCGTTAAATATTAAATTTCTGCTCAACAGGCCAGAAAAACTTGCCAAAGGCTCACTTTTCTTCATGTTTCTTAAATTTGACAATATAGAAAATGAGGAATTTGGAAATAAGACTGCCACCCTTAACATGCTCAAGGTCTTAATTCTGAACATAGAACTGTAGAGTTTGGGCTGTGTATACTCGGTTAAATAAACTACTAATAGGGAAGCAAATTTCAACAACAAGATATTTTCAACTTACATTTGGTCGGACTGAACAGAAAAAAATATTGAACCAAAGTGTTTTACCTCACATTTGCCACTATCCAACAGACCTTCGGAATTACTGCTATGAATGTGTAATTAGGTACGCATAAAATATGAATTAAATACCTGTAGCTATAGATAACGTTAATTAATAATTGGAATGTACTTTTGTTTGTTACAGAATTTGAAGATTGAAGACCGTGAAATGAAGGACTTGATAATATCTCAAGATGTATGACAATGTTTTAAATTGTGTACAGAATGTGTAAATTATGTATAGAATAAAAAAAGGCAGCAATACATACATGTTTAAATGTCATCACCAATTCATCTCCATAATGTAACTTAATGGAAAACTCCAGTCAGTTGATCAATTGTTATAATTCAATACATTGTAACTTTTTATTCGTAAATAACTAATTATTAAACAAAAAACACCTTTATTAACATTAAAATACCCAATTGAAAATATGAATATTTGGAATTTCCTGTCATAGTGTAAGCGGTCATGACACCTCTTCATGTGACGTCACGGAGACGGATCATGTTAGTTGACTAAATAATGTCTCTGACTCTTCCCAACATCGAACCCTTTTGGTTATGTTTTAATATCAGATCAACTGCAATACAATGTTAATAATTTGTATATCGTCCTAATTTTTTTCTTAATATTCTCATCCCATGTTACATTTTCATAAAGCAAATGAGTTTATTGTATAGGGGGGGGGGGGGGGGGTATCTACATATAATTCCCTGTTTTACATGATTGGCCGTATGTTAAATAACTGTCACTTTTAACTCGTTTTATGCGTACACATGCTTTTATTTCTTTTTGTCGCCAATGTTGTCATACTTTCCCGTGTTTTTCGTGGTCGATGTGTTGACAAGGGTAGTCTTGATTGGTAATTACAACAAAAAATCTTCTCACATTTTCCCTTTTCGTTAGTGCAATAAAATGCTTGACATGAAGTCATAATGATTTTGTAAATATCAAAAGATAAATAAACGACATTATTTTACGATGTACTTAATTTTTATACGCCCGTCTCGAGACGGGCCGTATTATGTGGTTGGGTATGGTGGGCGGGTGGGCGTCCACACAGGTTTCCGCACAATAACTTTAGTTCTGTATATCGGATCTTTACCAAACTTGACCACATGATTCCCCTGTAGAAGGGGAAGAACCCTATTTATGTTGGGGTCATTAGGTCAAAGGTCAAGGTCACTTACTATAAATATAATTTTTGACAACAGGGTCGTTTCCGCACGATAACTTTAGTTCTGTATATTGGATCTTTAACAAACTTGGCCACATGTTTCCCCTGTAGAAGGGGGAGAACCCTATTTATTTTGGGGTCATTAGGTCAAAGGTCAAGGTCACCGTTACTATAAATAGAATTTTTGACAACAGGGACATTTCCACATGATAACTTTAGTTCTGTATATTGGATCTTTGCCAAACTTGACCACATGCTTGCCCTGTGGAAGGGGAAGAATCCTATTTATTTTGGGGTCATTAGGTCAAAGGTCACTGTTACTATAAATAGAATTTTTGACAACAGTATCGTTTCCGCATGATAACTTTAGTTCTGTATATTGGATCTTTATCAAACTTGACCACATGATTCCCCTAATGACCCTATTTATTTTGGGGTCATTAGGTCAAAGGTCAAGGTTATTTACTATAAATATAATTTTTGACAACAGGGTCGTTTCTGCACGATAACTTTAGTTCTGTATATTGGATCTTTAACAGACTTGGCCACATGATTCCCCTGTGGAAGGGGAAGAACCCTATTTATTTTGGGGTCATTAGGTCAAATGTCAAGGTCACCGTTACTATTAATAGAATTTTTGACAACAGGATCGTTTCCGCATGATAACTTTTGTTCTGTATATTGGATCTTTAACAAACTTGGCCACATGATTCCCCTGTGGAAGGGGAAGAACCCAATTTATTTTGGGGTCATTACCATTATACCGTTCGATAATTTATATAGACGGGCATATTTTGTGATGCACACATTTCTTGTTAATGATAAAATTGCAACTGATCAATGCTGATATAATATACGATACCGCTATTGTGATGTCACAGGTCTTTCTGAGGAGCTTTAATTGCAGGTATAATCCAAGAATGGATTATGCCTTTTGTCTCCTCACATTGAAGAATTCTGAAAAATGGCGATCCCCATTATTTGGTGCTACATACAACTTCAATGACCAAATTCTACCTTACGGTATACTATTTTTAACATTCATTAACACAAATGTCTTTTATTTAATGTCATTTAAATTTTCACGCTAACTTGTTAAGACCATGGCGTTTTCCTTTAATTTTGAGGGAAAGTGATTGTTTATTTGTACAGTCATGATAGTACATGGCTATCATCTTTGCTCTGTTTGACTATTACATTTTATTATAAGCCATGTCACTATTGAAATCAAAGAACATAATTTTGTATGCATTTTTTTTTAGCTATTATTTAAAGTTGTTTGTTGAAGCCAAAGCCATATATAGGACTAATTTATTAGTTCATATTGTCGTCACTTTTCGTCAGTTGTCTGTTTACTTTTCATGTTTTAATCCTTATCTAAAAAATCACTGTGGCAAATAGAACCAAACTTGGCAGAAATTGTTATTAGGGTGGTCCTCAACATTATTTATGATTCATTTGGAAATTCCGCATATATTCTAGACCAATTATGCTTTCTGACAGCTGTAATTTCAGGAACCACATGTTTGATGGAATTGTTGCAGGTTAGGAATGTATGACCTTATATGACCCTCTAAAACACGTGTTTGTGAACTCAAAAAAATGCATGACTATTCAGGTGAAGGATTACAGCTCAGGTACTACTCAAGTTTGAAGATGTTGTCAATGTTGAAATGAAGCTTAAAAATGTACAGGTTTATCTTATATTAGATATTATTTTATATGAAACTTTATTTTGTTTTTATTTAGCAGTCGCATATTTTTTATAGACAACTCATTTTAATACCTCCCATTATTTTTATGTTGTAATTTCTGTATATGGGGCTAGTATGCTCTAGTTACACTGGAATCAATATTGGATATTATGAATATCTTTATCTGTTTATGCTTAGAATAGCATCAAGTACTACTTAAATGATCAAATGTTTATCTCTTTGATGTGTTCATGAAGTCGAAAAAAATCAGTTTCTGACAGTTTCTTATTATTTTATGAAGTTGAGTTTTTTTCATTAAAGAAATGAACATTTTTAAAGGTATTATTAAATGCTGTTGGCATATATATGATTTTCATGGCTAAGGAAATAATATAAGTTATTTATGTTCCTATCAGTAGATATGGAGATTTTTAACACCCTGAAGTAGCCAAATACACCCTGAGGCATTGTCAGAATACTTTTAAAACTTTTTTGAAGAAATTTCGTCATCAGTGTGGCTGTTGAAGCATTTCCCCATTTTCAATATGGACCCTGAATGCATTATTATGTGCATGATATCCCTTGAGAAATGACTAGCAACACCCAGTAATATGGCTTTATTTGGCCCGGTGTTTTAACTGATCTAACTTGTTATAATTTTCAAGCCGGGGATAAGATTTGATCTTGTATTATTATTTCTCTCTTTATCTTTCTGTTCTGTTTTGTAGAGAACTATGTATTTTAATAATTATATATTATGTTTATTTTAATGTCTGCAAAATTTGTATATAGAACTTTGTTATGTATAGTAACCATGGTAATGAGAAATGTATGATGAGATATTTATTTAAAGAAAAACACATCCTGTATATTTTTTTCTTTATATTTCATTTGTTCAAAAGCAAGATATGTAATGTGGCATTTTAATTTTTTAAATCGTTATTGACATGATGTATGGACAAGTACAAGTTTTTAATTTATTTGGGGGATGTTGATCCTTAGTTTGTATTTTTCTTTTTTGGATTTGTATATGTTGGGGTAGTAGAGCCATTCCTCCTCATTAGGAAATTACCCCATTATAATATTAATAGTGTAAATTGTTGAAATAATAAAATTAAATAGTGAAATTTAACATTTTCACCACCCGCAACAACTCATTGGACTCACTGTTACCTTTCAAAGCAAAAAAAAAAAAGATTCTAGCATGGGACAGGCATAGAAATATGATAGAGTTAAACCTGTGTAATGTGTTATCAGCTCCTTCGATAACTAAACTAATCATGTTTAAAATCAGATTTATACATTTTTGTTTCATTTCATTTCTAAATGTTTTTTTTCCAATTGGAAAGATATTTATTGCTATTTTTGGGGACATAAAGGGTTCAGTATCTATTTTATAATTTGTAGCATGTGATCAAATCAGTGTCATTACTTATTCAAGAAATATTTTTTTCTTTTCCAATTTTGACTTGTTTAATATGCATAGCACCAATGTTAGGCCACAAACCTATGATGTGAAACTAGAAACCATTTTCTACTTCTGCAACCATAATGTTTTTAAATGTAATAACCACAAGTATGATTTATAAAATATAATTTATTTATAGAAGGTGTGGATTATTTTTATCTCTGAATTTGTAAGCTTAGTCATTGAGTTTTAGCAACACCATTTATTTTTTAGTTGTTGACGTATCATGTTTTTTTTTTTCAGCACAAAAATTAGACGTATTCAATTATTAATAATAAGATATGCAATATTTCAGGGATTTTCTTTATTGTAAATAAATATATAATAATATGTAAGTGTAGCACAATCTTCGACATTCGAACTAGAAGATAAAATAAAAAAAATTGATAGGAAAATGTGTGTTCTGTTGAGTTTTCTCCCGCCTAGTCACAATTTAATAACAATGCTTCTTGTTTGATGTAAGGGAGGTAACTGGAGAAGTGTGTAATAATATCTTTGTTTATATAAATTTACCTCTTATATTATGATGAACTGGGGCAGTTTTTTAGCAGTAAAATAAAAAGATGTAATTTTATCATTTAGATAGTTCTGAAAGGTTTTTAATTTTTTTCTCTCACTGTTTATGTGATCTATTTTCAAATTCTAATACCTTGCCATGTTGCTACACATTTTTACACATACTCTGTTACCACGCAGTTACACAATTTTACACATACCTCATTTCTATTCAACTGTACATTTCTACCCATGCTAGAAAAATGTTATATACAATGACCATACACAATAATACAACAACAAACAACTATTTGTCTGGTCAAGTCCTGTTTTTCAATCATGATTTGGTTGCAGGTGACACTGAAACAAGATTTTTGTGTAAAAAGACATGTCTGAAATCAATATGTCCAATGACATATACGAGTCGTTTTCGATTATGACAACATTTCTTAAGATAGTCGAAATACTGATGACATGGAGGATTAATGGAAAGTCATCAATGAAATTAGCTGCCACAATATATGTTGTTCAAAGTGGTAATAAACAGCTCGAATCCCACTTGTGGCGAGGTGTACAACATTATGTGATAAAAGTTTGTCAGACTTGCGGCAGATTGGTAGTTTTCTCTGGGGGCACCAGTTTCTTCCACCAATATAACTGACCGCCAAGATATAACTGAAATATTGTTGAAAGTGGCATTCCACCATGAAACCAACCGACCAAAGTAATAAACAGCCACGAACCAATAAATATTTATACACTGCATGTTCGACCTCTGAACCATGAATAACTTTTTGTTTTTGTGGTTAGATAGACATAGAGGTACGCTGAGAGTGTTTCATGGATATGCTGGTATATTTTGAATCCATGAAATTGTTACATGAGAGCTGATCAATTATATGGGTAATGAGTTTTGTGCACAAAAATTTAATTGCCATTCCTCCAATGGTCGATAATCAGTTGTGTATATATTGTTGGTGAACTCTGTTATTAGGATGTATGGAAGTTTCCGAATGTACCAATATGAATAACAAATGTAGTACCAAATCCACTTATTATTGGGATATGGATATACTAGAGAGGCTATTTTGTTGTGTTATCTCATATCCTCGTACTATTCTTTATCTGTAACTTGTCTTAATACATTGTACCACATTTAATGGAATGAAAAACCAAAGTTCTTTCTAAAAATACAGACAAAGTCTGTCTCCGACAAGAATGCCTGTTCATTGACATCAAAGTCAGATGCATGCTTGGTTTAAATGTGAATAATATGCTTGACCATGCTGCTATAGTGTCCCTTCAACAAGAATATGACCTTCAGGGAAAAGGTCAAAGTCACAAATATACACCACCAGGACTTTTGGATTTCTTATCAAACCTTTGGGAGACATACTTTTATAAAATGACACAGATTTATATTTGAAGTGAGATACATCAAGTCTCCATTGATTCTTTTAAGTTTTGTCTTTTGATAGTTATCAGGATATTATTGATAAGATCCGTCAGTAGTCATTCTGATCAATAACTGAAACATTTCCCCCATGCTATTGGACTATTGTTTCTACCGTATTTCAAAATTTAAGAATTTAAGATTTTTATGTACAGTGAAACCCTGAATAAGCCAGAATCCTGTGTACCGTAAATCAAACATCATTTTTTAACCTGTCTTTTCCAATCAAATAAGAAGTTGGTATAGACAGGTTTTACTGTAGTGATAAAATGAAATGATGTTCACTGAAATATAATGTAAGAGGTGTTATATTGTAGCATTCAAGCTAAGCAAGATTAAAATCTAGGAAACTACATGTGATGTTTTGGTGTACAGATTCTAGTAGAATAAGTGCACATACCTATTTATTCATGGATATTTCCTATTTTGCTGAGATATTATGAGATCTACTTTATTTATATGAATTACTTGTAAGATTACTTCACCTGTATTTTGATTTCAGGGGGCCATCATGGTCGTGATTGTATGATAGTTGGATTTATAACTACCTATGCAATCTGTGGCTATCACCACTAACTTTCGAATTCCACTCAGGTGAGGTGTACTCAATGCAACATTATGTGATAAAGTTTGTCTGTGACTTGCAGCAGGTCAGTGGTTATCTCTGGGTACTCCAGTTTCCCCCACGAATAAAACTGACAGACACGATATAGCTGAAATATTTTTGAAAGTGGTGTTAAACACTATAACCCTATCCCTATTTTGATTTCTTGTTGATAACCCCCATCTTGATGTGGGAAATGAATTTCTTTACACGAAAAATAACATGAAAACGATAAAGATACCCAGATGTAGTGTTAATCAACAGAAGTAAATAGTACTGCCCAGACTGTCGACTAGTAACATTTTCACATTCATATTAAGGTATAAGTTATGCTCATTGTTGAAGACCTTGCTGTGACTGAAATGAATAAATAAAAGTGCACTAAGTTGAAAGTATAAATTTGAATAGTCTCGTGTTCTTTTACACCCATATCTTTTTTTTTTTTTTTTTTTTTTTTTTTTTTTTTTTTTTTTTTATACTAATTATCAGATATTTGCTTTCTTGACAACTTATCCCCATGCAGTATGAAATCAACTATATATCAATAGGTGGGTTATTCATTTATACATGTATGTTGACATGTTCATGTTGAAAAAATCTGATATACTCTCCATAAACATGATATATTTTTGTGATCAACAATAATGATAAAACAGTAGATTTAGCATAACACTCATCAGTTGGTAACATTATGTAAATGATCTGATAAAATTGATATTAACCATGAGGTACTGTAATAGGAACCAGGTTTATTGTGGACTCGAGGAGTTGTTGAATACCAGCTTTATTGTGAACTCCAGGAGTTGTTGAGAACCAGCTTTATTGTAGACTCCAGGAGTTATTGGGCAACAGTTTTGTTATGGACTTAAGGAGTTGTTGGGTACCAGTTTTATTGTGGACTCGAGGAGTTGTTGGATACCAGTTTTATTGTGGACTCAAGGAGTTGTTGGGTACCAGTTTTATTGTGGACTCAAGGAGTTGTTGGGTACCAATTTTATTGTGGACTCCAGGAGTTGTTGGGTATCAGTTTTATTGTAGACTCGAGGAATTATTGGGAACCAGTTTTATTGTAGACTAGAGGAGTTATTGGAAACCAGTTTTATTGTAGACTCAAGGAGTTATTGGAAACCAGTTTTATTGTAGACTCAAGGAGTTATTGGGAACCAGTTTTATTGTGGACTCGAGGAGTTATTGGGTAACAGTTTTATAGTACTGCAATGTCTATGTCTGTAAAAAAAAACTCCTTAGAGCTTATGTTTATTGTTTGTTACTTATCTGCCTACAAATAAAAAAAATTCTATTTGTATTGATGAAAAGTTAAACTTCAGACATTACAATGCATAATTGCTGTTATATACAAACTATGTCTGATATTTGATCTTACTAAGATTAAATATACATTATTTTTAGGGAAAAATTCCAGGTGTTTTGCAAGACGTTAGTCAAATTTGATTGACTTTAGTATTATTTTATTCACGTATTGATTAAAATATGAGTTGAATTAAGACATTTTATCAGATTATTTAGAGTTATCTCCCATTAGTTGATCATAAATTCACAGCATCTTACTGTTGATTTGATCAAATTGCACTATAATTGAAGTTTAAATGTTCATTAGGTAAAAAAAGTTACTTTTTTGACATATTTTTACAGTTGTTTCCAATATGGAGAGTAAAGACACTGAACTCATGAAAAGAAAAAAAATGTAAACTATGTAAATATTTTGATGTTTTATATAAATCTTGTTGAAAACTATTTTGAACAGATATATCATGTTTGGGAGGGGTATTTGCGAAAAATACCCGTCGAGAGACGAAACATTTCCCAAGCCGAAAGGCAAGGGAATTTAGTCTCAAGACTGGTATTTTTCGCAATTACCCCTCCCAATATGATATATCTGTTTAATTACACTGAATATTATTTAGAACACTGGCTAAATAAATATTATAATACCCTTTGTTTGTCGTTTTCAGGAATATTCTGATTTTATTGGGGGTTTTTCAGGAACGTTTTAACTTGTTATAAACCTTTTGAATTTTTTGAATTTTTTTTATGGGTATTCCGAATGAATTTGGCGGTTTGAGGCACGCGAGGGTAAAAAAGTGAAATATGCTTACATCGGAACACTTCCGGGTTTCAAATTTGATTAATCACGTTACCTTACGTATAAAGGTAAAGAAGAAATATTCTGAATGAATTTGGCGGTTTGAGACACGCGAGGGTAAAAAATTGAAATACTTTTTCGCAAATACCACAGCACCGGAGGAAAAAGGTTAAATTCTCATGCAAATACCCTGGTAGCGGTAAAAATGAACGAAATTAATCCTAAATATGAAAATACATGAAAAATACACTGGCTATTAACCAATCAAAATCCAGGATTCTTATATAAGGTGTAATTAATTGATCAATATGTGCATATTTATTTATTTTTAAGCCCAAAATGCAGCTTTAGTTAACCTGGCCAAATGACATGAACTTTTGTCATCAGGTGACATCTGTCAGCATTAGCTTATCACAAGTGTTGGTACAAGTCCCTTTCAAATGAATAATCCCTTTTAATAAATTGTTGCTATGAAAGTTGAAATCTTGACTGACCACCTATATTTACTATCCACATGTAATCAGTAAAGATGTGTTGTTAATGAAGATAGATGGTCAGTCAAGATTTCAACTTTCATAGCAACAATTTATATCAATGGATTATTAGAAATAAGAAAGAGACTTGTAGTAAAAACTAACTTATCACATCTTTTCTAGAAACCACTTATAATGAGGTGGTCCCTTTCAGAAATATATTCTACAGCTCCACCCTTCATCCAAGATGGCTGCCATTGATACAATTAGAAATTTCTCAAAATGACAGAAATTATTTAAAACTAGTAACATGGCAATACATTGTTATCCCCTCGCCAACGAAGTTGCGAAGGGATATAGTAATGCTACCGTCCATCCGTTCGTCCATCCGTCCGTCCTTCCGTAACATCCTGGTGAACACTCTAGAATAAACATCCTTCAATGGATTTTGACCAAACTTGGTACATACTTAGTCCTTAAGAGAATCTGGAACCCTATTGATTTTCAAGGTCAAAGGTCAAGGGGTCAAATTTTTGAGACAATGCAGTATGCACTTTGTCATCGCAAATTCTCCTACATGATTAATCAGAAGTTCATGAAACTTTGTTCATTGCAAGATCCTAATGTGAAGATGTGCACATTAGTAGGATATCCCAGTCCATTGAGGTTTACCCCTGTTATGCTTTTTGGGCTTAGAAATTTTAAGACAATTCACCATGTGCTTTGTCATCACAACTCATCCCACATGCTTAATGAGATGTTTGTGAAACTTAGTATATTGCAAGATCCTAATATGAAGATGTACAAATTAGTACCATATCCCGGTCCATTGAGTTTTTCTAGAGTTATGCCCAAAACTGTGTACTTGTACATCCTTAGATTCTAATGTACAGTTATGTGCATTCAAACATAGAAATTCACCATTTGAACTTTTCTTCACGAAATATGGTTTTGATATTGGACTGATGGGTCTTCACGAAATATTGTTATTTTCAAGGTCATAGGTCAAAGGTCAAGGTCACCGGGTCAAATTTTTAGGTGAGGGGATATGCCACGCTTTGCGTTGCCCTTGTTTATCATGTTTTCTGGGTTTTTTCTATGATGTTTGTTCTTTTGCTGATTTTTGCCAAAAAAGAAAAAAAGCCAATCATCAAATTATCCTATTTTCTTTCAAAAAATATTTTGAATTTCATTTAACCAATCTAAAAAATTGAAGAAAAATCAGACTATTTAAAAGGCATTGACAATAATGCCTACCTTGTTTATGAAATTATCTCCCTTGCTTATCATTAAAACTAAACTATGAAAATTGTCTCCCTTGCTTATAATTAGAACTAAAATATGAAAATTATCTCCCTTGTTTTTTATTGCTATTTTAAAAATTGTACAATTTTTCATTTATTTTATTGGGCAATATTTTTATATGTAATACACAACAAGTAAAAATTTTGTTTAAAATAAGATATCTGGTTTTCATCATACCAGGTAGAAAGTGTAAAAACAAACTTAAAGAATGCTATTTATATTTTTAGTTTGTTGTCTTACAGAATATCTTTATACTTATATCTTAAGTCAACAGGTGAGTGATTTCAACCTCCATGAAGCCTCTGATAATAATGTATTACATATGAATACTGATACTATTAGTACCGTACCTTGTAAACTTATTCATGACAAAAATATAGTTTAAGCAAAAATCATTTGGTCTATCTGATTGGAGAGGCTGTCGTGGTCGTGATTGTATGGTAGTTGGATTTACAACTACCAATGCAATCAGTTCCAATCACCACTAACGTTGTGAGTTCGAATCCTGCTCATGGTGAGGTGTACACGATACAACATTATGTGATAAAGTTTGTCAGTGACTTTCGGCAGTTCATTGGTTTTCCCAGGGTACTACGGTTTCCCCCACCAATAAAACTGACCACCACGTATATAGCTGAAATGTTGTTGAAAGTGGTGTTAAACACCATAAACCAAACCAAATCAACAAACTATGGCTTAATATATTTTTTTTTCTATCTATTTCAGATTTCTATGTGGAATATTAATCTAATTGCATTGGAACTTTCTGTACCAACAGATGGGTAAGTATCACATTCTTACGGTGTCTTATTAAGTAGTCCAGGTACCTTTATATTTAGTGAAAGTGTTAAAAGATTGGTGTCGGGTGTTTTTCTTTAATCAGTCAGAATTATTTAACACTGTTATGTCATGTAATGAATTACCACCAAATTTGTTAAAGAATCGCTTACATATGATCAAAGAATTATTACGTGTGGAATTTTAATTTAAAGGAATATTATTTATATTCTTATTTCATTACATTGATAATTCAAGTTTTTATTGACTAGTTACGTCATGTTTATCAAAAGATGTGATTTATATTATAGATCAATTTTTATTTTAAATTAATATTTTTATATTTTAAATTGAAAAAAAATTGTTTTATTGTTCATGTTTTTTCCTCACATTCTATGAATCTTATCAAAGAATTAAAATCAAATAAAGTGTTTAATTGGATAGGTACTTTGGAGAAAGTTCAAAGGTCAAATAGGGGTCAGATTAATAATAGAAAATTTCTATAACATTTCTGTCATACAATTATTATTAAATTTGACTAAAATTTATAATACATTGTAACCTGTCTAAACCGAACCCTGAGTAAACCGAAATCCTGTATAAACCAAACTTTAAATATATACATTTATACCGAACACAAAAGTGATCATATGGTAGTTGGATTTACAAGTACCTATGTAATCAGTGCCTGTTACTACTAAAGTTGTGAGTTCGAACCCCGTTCATGACAAGGTGTACTTGATGAAATATAATGTGATAAAGTTTGTCAGTGATTTGCGACAGGTCAGTGGTTTTCTCCGGGTACTCTGGTTTCCTCCACTAATAAAACTGACTGCTATAATATAACTGAAATATTGTTGAAAGTGGTGTTAAACACCATAACCCTAACCCTGAATAAACCGAAATCATGTATAGACCAAACTTTAAATACTTACATATTCCGAACACTTATTTTAAGGAGAGGATTAGAAAGTCATTTAGGAAGATAATTTCTTGTTTAAGATGGAATGAGTACCGCTATATGGTACAGCAAAAGTAAACAATTAACATTGTATTAAAAAGACAATATAATATTTTGTTGCTATTCCATATTAGCTATACATTAAAATTAGCTTTGTTATATTAACTTCAAATTCCTTATAATTGATATCACTGATAACTGTGATGGCCAAAATTGCTTAAAATAGAAATGCCTTCATATAACCAGAATGGCCTGAAACTTAACTGTGATATTTTATAATATTATACAATTAAGGACTTTTAATGAGGTGGATACAAAGATTTATTAACCCAGGAACATTATATTTACCGAGGCCATCTGGTCGAGGTAAATATATTATTCTTGGGTTAATAAATCCTGGTATCCATCCAATTGAAAGTCATTAATTGTTTTATTATATGACACATTTCATATGTTGCTTTTACCCTTAAAATAAGCTTTTATCACAACGTTTTCTTTGGTTTCATATGGTGCAAGACATTGGAATGTTATATTCACTGCACGTTACACGTTACGTACTGTGAGGTGATTATAGCGTTTTATCAAAGAAGGTTACTAGGGAGGTCAGCCAATCAGAAAAGACATTATCTTAAGTCATATAATAATGTCAATTATTCAAAATATGCAGACATTTTCCGAAGAAATGAGGAGGGAGGGGGTGTTTTTTTAGATCTATATGTATTTAGATCAGAGATGAATCAGCAGATTTCTTCTTTTTTTAGGTAAAATATTTGGAAATAGGATGTGTCAAACTTGGTCCAAACAGCTAAAAAATGGAGGTTTGAGGAATTGTATAGGAGATTGCCTGTTTTATTCACCAGTTAGTACTTTCATCTGAGTTAAATGTAACTTGCAATGAAGACACACAAAGGGAACTATTAATCCACATAAAGATTTATTTTATGTCTTGGCATTACAGTTTAGATCAGTTATTGAAATGTTGTATGTCCCCATATTTTGGTTTAAGATTGGCTTCAAAATTCTTAAAATAATTAATTTCAATTTCAAATACCAATAACATTTTTCACCAATTTCATGCTTCACTTTTCAAAGAGATCGGTTTTAACAATTGAAATTTAAATCCTGTATTTAAATACTTCAATATTGACTTAACCGATACTGTTTGTTTACGGATCTTTTAGTAAATATTATATAGATTGTTAAATACACCTAATCAATATTGTATATCCATTTATGCTTGATTAATTGCACTGTTTGTTTTAAAATCCACTTTCGTGTGGATTAAATACTCAACACCTTAGAGGATTAACATACTTATCTCCTACGTAAAAGAACTACCGAAGAGGGGATTGTTCCAGCTTTTTATAAGTGTTGATTAATCATGTGGCGGCTTATTACAAATAAATCATTATAATTTTCACTTAGAAATCTCATTATGACACCTTTAGATATGTGTGCCTGTGGCATATGATAAGGAAACCATTCATAAATCTTTACAATTTTCACTTTGAACTGTTCCTACAACATCTTTAGGTTTGTGTTGCAGAACTGTTCTTATGACATCTTTAGGTTTGTGTTGCAGAACTGTTCCTACAACATCTTTAGGTTTGTGTTGCAGAACTGTTCTTATGACATCTTTAGGTTTGTGTTGCAGAACTGTTCCTACAACATCTTTAGGTTTGTGTTGCAGAACTGTTCTTATGACATCTTTAGGTTTGTGTTGCAGAACTGTTCCTACAACATCTTTAGGTTTGTGTTACAGAACTGTTCTTATGACATCTTTAGGTTTGTGTTACAGAACTGTTCCTACAACATCTTTAGGTTTGTGTTACAGAACTGTTCTTATGACATCTTTAGGTTTGTGTTGCAGAACTGTTCCTACAACATCTTTAGGTTTGTGTTACAGAACTGTTCTTATGACATCTTAGGTTTGTGTTGCAGAACTGTTCCTACAACATCTTTAGGTTTGTGTTACAGAACTGTTCCTACAACATCTTTAGGTTTGTGTTACAGAACTGTTGTTATGACATCTTTAGGGTTGTGTTGCAGAACTGTTCTTATGACATCTTTAGGTTTGTGTTACAGAACTGTTCCTACAACATCTTTAGGTTTGTGTTACAGAACTGTTCTTATGACATCTTTAGGTTTGTGTTACAGAACTGTTCTTATGACATCTTTAGGTTTGTGTTACAGAACTGTTCTTATGACATCTTTAGGTTTGTGTTACAGAACTGTTCTTATGACATCTTTAGGTTTGTGTTACAGAACTGTTAATACAACATCTTTTTAGGTTTGTGTTACAGAACTGTTCTTATGACATCTTTAGGTTTGTGTTACAGAACTGTTCTCATGACATCTTTAGGTTTGTGTTACAGAACTGTTCCTACAACATCTTTAGGTTTGTGTTACAGAACTGTTCTTATGACATCTTTAGGTTTGTGTTACAGAACTGTTCATACAACATCTTTAGGTTTGTGTTACAGAACTGTTCCTACAACATCTTTAGGTTTGTGTTACAAAACTGTTCCTACAACATCTTTAGGTTTGTGTTGCGAACTGTTCTTATGACATCTTTAGGTTTGTGTTACAGAACTGTTCTTATGACATCTTTAGGTTTGTGTTACAGAACTGTTCTTATGACATCTTTAGGTTTGTGTTACAGAACTGTTCTTATGACATCTTTAGGTTTGTGTTACAGAGCTGTTAATACAACATCTTTTTAGGTTTGTGTTACAGAACTGTTCTTATGACATCTTTAGGTTTGTGTTACAGAACTGTTCTCATGACATCTTTAGGTTTGTGTTACAGAACTGTTCCTACAACATCTTTAGGTTTGTGTTACAGAACTGTTCTTATGACATCTTTAGGTTTGTGTTACAGAACTGTTCCTACAACATCTTTAGGTTTGTGTTACAGAACTGTTCCTACAACATCTTTAGGTTTGTGTTACAAAACTGTTCCTACAACATCTTTAGGTTTGTGTTACGAACTGTTCTTATGACATCTTTAGGTTTGTGTTACAGAACTGTTCTTATGACATCTTTAGGTTTGTGTTACAGAACTGTTCTTATGACATCTTTAGGTTTGTGTTACAGAACTGTTCTTATGACATCTTTAGGTTTGTGTTACAGAACTGTTAATACAACATCTTTTTAGGTTTGTGTTACAGAACTGTTCTTATGACATCTTTAGGTTTGTGTTACAGAACTGTTCTCATGACATCTTTAGGTTTGTGTTACAGAACTGTTCCTACAACATCTTTAGGTTTGTGTTACAGAACTGTTCTTATGACATCTTTAGGTTTGTGTTACAGAACTGTTCCTACAACATCTTTAGGTTTGTGTTACAGAACTGTTCCTACAACATCTTTAGGTTTGTGTTACAAAACTGTTCCTACAACATCTTTAGGTTAGAGGGGCCGTCGTGGTCGTGACCATATGGTAGTTGGAATTTACAACTACATGTGCAATCAGTGCCTATCACCACTAAACTTGTGAGTTCGAACCCAGTTCATGGCGAGGTGTACTCGATACAACATTATGTGATAAAGTTTGTCAGTGACTTGTGATAGGTCGGTGGTTTTCTCCAGGTATTCCACTTTCCTCCACCAATAAAACTGACCACCACAATATAACTGAAATATTGTTGAAAGGGGCGTTAAGCACCATGCAACTAACCAACCTTTAGGGTTGTGTTGCAGAGCTGTTCTTATCCACTGCTTGAAAAAATTGTCGGATTGTGGCACATCCATAAAAAAAACCTGTATACCTGAAAATAGAATTCTGCAGAATCATGAAGATGCATGTCTGTTATTGAGTATATAATTTCCAATATGGATCTCTTCCAAACATAAGAGAAATCTGAAGCAGTAATCAACAATGAACAATCTAGAGACACTGGCAACATTGAGGACACAAGGCACAGGGTGAAGACTAACTGAACAATCTAGAGACACTGGCAACATTGAGGACACAAGGCACAGGACAAAGACAAACTGAACAATCTAGAGACACTGGCAACATTGAGGACACAAGGCACAGGGCAAAGACTAACTGAACAATCCAGAGACTGGCAACATTGAGGACACAAGGCACAGGGCAAAGACAAACTGAACAATCTAGAGACACTGGCAACATTGAGGACACAAGGCACAGGACAAAGACAAACTGAACAATCCAGAGACACTGGCAACATTGAGGACACAAGGCACAGGGCAAAGACAAACTGAACAATCTAGAGACACTGGCAACATTGAGGACACAAGGCACAGGACAAAGACAAACTGAACAATCCAGAGACACTGGCAACATTGAGGACACAAGGCACAGGGCAAAGACTAACTGAACAATCTAGAGACACTGGCAACATTGAGGACACAAGGCACAGGACAAAGACAAACTGAACAATCTAGAGACACTGGCAACATTGAGGACACAAGGCACAGGGCAAAGACTAACTGAACAATCCAGAGACACTGGCAACATTGAGGACACAAGGCACAGGACAAAGACTAACTGAACAATCCAGAGACACTGGCAACATTGAGGACACAAGGCACAGGGCAAAGACAAACTGAACAATCTAGAGACACTGGCAACATTGAGGACACAAGGCACAGGGCAAAGACAAACTGAACAATCCAGAGACACTGGCAACATTGAGGACACAAGGCACAGGGCAAAGACTAACTAAACAATCCAGAGACACTGGCAACATTGAGGACACAAGGCACAGGGTGAAGACAAACAAAACAATCTAGAGACACTTAGAGACACTGGCAACATTGAGGACACAAGGCACAGGACAAAGACAAACTGAACAATCCAGAGACACTGGCAACATTGAGGACACAAGGCACAGGGTGAAGACTAACCGAACAATCTAGAGACACTGGCAACATTGAGGACACAAGGCACAGGACAAAGACAAACTGAACAATCTAGAGACACTGGCAACATTGAGGACACAAGGCACAGGACAAAGACAAACTGAACAATCCAGAGACACTGGCAACATTGAGGACACAAGGCACAGGGCAAAGACAAACTGAACAATCTAGAGACACTGGCAACATTGAGGACACAAGGCACAGGACAAAGACAAACTGAACAATCCAGAGACACTGGCAACATTGAGGATACAAGGCACAGGACAAAGACTAACTGAACAATCCAGAGACACTGGCAACATTGAGGACACAAGGCACAGGACAAAGACAAACTGAACAATCTAGAGACACTGGCAACATTGAGGACACAAGGCACAGGGCAAAGACAAACTGAACAATCTAGAGACACTGGCAACATTGAGGACACAAGGCACAGGACAAAGACAAACTGAACAATCCAGAGACACTGGCAACATTGAGGACACAAGGCACAGGGCAAAGACAAACTGAACAATCTAGAGACACTGGCAACATTGAGGACACAAGGCACAGGACAAAGACAAACTGAACAATCCAGAGACAGTGGCAACATTGAGGACACAAGGCACAGGACAAAAACTAACTGAACAATCCAGAGACACTGCAACATTGAGGACACAAGGCACAGGACAAAGACAAACTGAACAATCTAGAGACACTGGCAACATTGAGGACACAAGGCACAGGACAAAGACAAACTGAACAATCCAGAGACACTGGCAACATTGAGGACACAAGGCACAGGGCAAAGACAAACTGAACAATCTAGAGACACTGGCAACATTGAGGACACAAGGCACAGGACAACGACAAACTGAACAATCCAGAGACACTGGCAACATTGAGGACACAAGGCACAGGACAAAGACTAACTGAACAATCCAGAGACACTGGCAACATTGAGGACACAAGGCACAGGACAAAGACAAACTGAACAATCTAGAGACACTGGCAACATTGAGGACACAAGGCACAGGGCAAAGACTAACTGAGCAATCCAGAGACACTGGCAACATTGAGGACACAAGGCACAGGACAAAGACAAACTGAACAATCCAGAGACACTGGCAACATTGAGGAAACAAGGCACAGGACAAAGACAAACTGAACAATCCAGAGACACTGGCAACATTGAGGACACAAGGTACAGGGCAAAGACTAACTGAACAATCCAGAGACACTGGCAACATTGAGGACACAAGGCACAGGACAAAGACAAACTGAACAATCTAGAGACACTGGCAACATTGAGGAAACAAGGCACAGGACAAAGACAAACTGAACAATCCAGAGACACTGGCAACATTGAGGACACAAGGCACAGGGCAAAGACTAACTGAACAATCCAGAGACACTGGCAACATTGAGGACACAAGGCACAGGACAAAGACAAACTGAACAATCCAGAGACACTGGCAACATTGAGGACACAAGGCACAGGGCAAAAACTAACTGAACAATCCAGAGACACTGGCAACATTGAGGACACAAGGCACAGGGTGAAGACAAACAAAACAATCTAGAGACACTTAGAGACACTGGCAACATTGAGGACACAAGGCACAGGGCAAAGACAAACTGAACAATCTAGAGACACTGGCAACATTGAGGACACAAGGCACAGGACAAAGACAAACTGAACAATCCAGAGACACTGGCAACATTGAGGACACAAGGCACAGGGCAAAGACTAACTGAACAATCCAGAGACACTGGCAACATTGAGGACACAAGGCACAGGACAAAGACAAACTGAACAATCCAGAGACACTGGCAACATTGAGGACACAAGGCACAGGGCAAGGACTAACTGAACAATCCAGAGACACTGGCAACATTGAGGACACAAGGCACAGGGTGAAGACAAACAAAACAATCTAGAGACACTTAGAGACACTGGCAACATTGAGGACACAAGGCACAGGGCAAAGACAAACAAAACAATCTAGAGACACTGGCAACATTGAGGACACAAGGCACAGGGTGAAGACAAACTGAACAATCCAGAGACACTGGCAACATTGAGTACACAAGGCACAGGGCAAAGACAAACAAAACAATCTAGAGACACTGGCAACATTGAGGACACAAGGCACAGGGCAAAGACAAACTGAACAATCCAGAGACACTGGCAACATTGAGGACACAAGGCACAGGACAAAGACAAACTTAATAATCCAGAGACACTGACAACATTGAGGACACAAGGCACAGGGCAAAGACAAACTGAACAATCTAGAGACACTGGCAACATTGAGGACACAAGGCACAGGGCAAAGACAAACTGAACAATCTAGAGACACTGGCAACATTGAGGACACATAGCACAGGGCAAAGACAAACTGAACAATCTAGAGACACTGGCAACATTGAGGACACAAGGCACAGGGCAAAGACAAACTGAATAATCCAGAGACACTGGCAACATTGAGGACACAAGGCACAGGGCAAAGACAAACTGAACAATCTAGAGACACTGGCAACATTGAGGACACAAGGCACAGGACAAAGACAAACTGAACAATCCAGAGACACTGGCAACATTGAGGACACAAGGCACAGGACAAAGACAAACTGAACAATCCAGAGACACTGGCAACATTGAGGACACAGGGCAAAGACTAACTGAACAATCCAGAGACACTGGCAACATTGAGGACACAAGGCACAGGACAAAGACAAACTGAACAATCCAGAGACACTGGCAACATTGAGGACACAAGGCACAGGGCAAAGACTAACTGAACAATCCAGAGACACTGGCAACATTGAGGACACAAGGCACAGGACAAAGACAAACTGAACAATCCAGAGACACTGGCAACATTGAGGACACAAGGCACAGGGCAAAGACTAACTGAACAATCTAGAGACACTGGCAACATTGAGGACACAAGGCACAGGGTGAAGACAAACAAAACAATCTAGAGACACTTAGAGACACTGGCAACATTGAGGACACAAGGCACAGGGCAAAGACAAACTGAATAATCCAGAGACACTGACAACATTGAGGACACAAGGCACAGGGTGAAGACAAACAAAACAATCTAGAGACACTTAGAGACACTGGCAACATTGAGGACACAAGGCACAGGGCAAAGACAAACTGAATAATCCAGAGACACTGACAACATTGAGGACACAAGGCACAGGGTGAAGACAAACAAAACAATCTAGAGACACTTAGAGACACTGGCAACATTGAGGACACAAGGCACAGGGCAAAGACAAACAAAACAATCAAGAGACACTGGCAACATCGAGGACACAAGGCACAGGGCAAAGACAAACAAAACAATCTAGAGACACTGGCAACATTGAGGACACAAGGCACAGGGCGAAGACAAACAAAACACAAATATGCAACATAACACAGAAAACTAAAAAAGATGAGCAATACGGACTCCACCAAAAACCAGGTGTTAACCCAGGTGCTTGTGAAGGGTAAACAGTTCCTGCTTCTTATAAGACACCTTTCATGTTTTTCATATAGTTAGGATTATGGTGTTTACATGTATCAACAATATTACAGTTATATCATGGCAGTCAGTTTTATTGGTGGAGGAAACCGGAGTACCAGGAGAAAACCACCGATCTGTCGCAAATGACTGACAAACTTTATTACATATTCATATAGTCAAGTCTAGTAAATGTCTTGTCAGTGATGGAGGAGAGAAAAAAATCTACTTAAGGGCAAAAACTGTTTAGTTCTGGGAGTCATTATTATAATTCTGGTATTAAACATAATATTAAACTTTTCAAAGTCATAGAGAATTAATGCAGTATAGGGTTATATAATGGATCCCTGCCAGGTCACATATGGACATAAATAGTCCTTGATATTATTCCAGTGTCTAAGTATGATATGGACCTCTTGCCAAGTCATAGAGCTCTGAGAGTCATCATTATAATTCTGGTATTAAACATTTATAATATTAAACGTATCAAAGTCATAGAGAATTATTGTAGTATAGGGTTATATAATGGACCCCTGCCAGGTCACATATGGACATGAATAGTCCTTGATATTATTCCAGTGTCTAAGTATGATATGGACCTCTTGCCAAGTCGTAGAGCTCTGGGAGTCATCATTATAATTCTGGTATTAAACATTTATAATATTTAACTTTTCAAAGTCATAGAGAATTAATTATATGTATAGGATCATATAATGGACCCCTGCCAGGTCACATATGGACATAAATAGTCCTTGATATTATTCCAGTGTCTAAGTATGATATGGACCTCTTGCCAAGTCGTAGAGCTCTGGGAGTCATTATTATAATTCTGGTATTAAACATTTATAATATTTAACTTTTCAAAGTCATAGAGAATTATTGTAGTACAGAGTTATATAATGCACCCCTGCCAGGTCACATGGACATATATCTCGTCCAGTGTCCATGTATAATATGGACCTCTTGCAAAGTCATCGAGACCTGAGAGCCCTTGATATAATTCTGATATATCACTGTGTCAGTATAACTTTCTAAGAGGATTTCAGTAAGTTGAATCATATTTGAAGTAGACCCTTGGTTATATAGGATTAGATTGGTCATTCTAACCTATTGTAATATATTTATGTTTCAGATCTACCCATAGTTAGAATAACACAAGACACAATTTAGCCAAGTCAAGAATGTCCTAATTATCTTAAAAAGGTATACAATATACTACATTTTTCATGTAAGCAGCAAATCAAAGAGAAAAGATATGAAGAATATAGGTTAATATCTGTTTACATTGTTGACAAAATCTTGTGGTCATAATGGAATGACAGTGTTGTCTTTGTTATATGCCCTCCATTTACAAATATTTTTTGTGTTTTCTGGGGATTTATTGATTTGTAAATTACTATATAGCAGGTTATTTCAGTGGTGTCAAAATGTGTGTACTGTAGTGGTTTATGATTGATTTGTGTTTAATGCCAACTTTAGCAATACTTCAGCTATATGTAGTGATTTTTGAATAAAGAAAATTAAAAACCATGAAGATAAGTAATAATGGGAAAGCAAATACACATTGTGAGAATTGAAAACAGAATTTTTTGTGTGTGTGTAGTTTTTTGATGGGTAGTATTTGATACCTTCTTTTTGTATTTTGATAGTTGAGAATGCTGTTACACTTTAAAAAAAAAAGAAAAAAAAAGATAAATATGACTGTATACCAGTATATGATTGGTTAAATATTCTGATTATTAGTGTTGTATATATTAATATCTTACCTCCTACATAAATGTAAGAAAATGATTGGTTTAGCGTGAACACGTGGACGCCCTGTATAACTCATACAGGGCGTCTGAGCCTCTTGTATGTCTTTCATACAGGGTTAGTAGATTTCATACAGGATGAGTAAATTTCATACAGGGTTAGTAAATTTTTTATACTCATAAAAGTAAGAAAAAACTCAGAACTTCAAATCCAAAAGGTGGTCGGTAAGATATATTCGTTACACAGTGTGTTAGTGACCTAATACGTTATATACGGGGTCAGTAAATTTCATATGGGGCGAGATGACGTATATAACGTATTAGTTCACTAACACACTGTGTAACTAATAATATTAGTACTGTAGTACCCCTCTTATAAGCCCCACCCTCCGCCCCTACTACCACCACCCTCCACCCCAACCACCACCACCAAATGTCACCCTTATCAGGATTTCAGATGCACTTAGATAGTAAAATACTACTAAATTGTCACCTTCAAGAGAGGACATCCCTATTATAAGGTCTATTTTTACTTGTAGAAGGGATGGCCTTATAACAGAAGGACTACTACATATATATATATATAGTGACATATAAAGTGGCCGTCGTGGTTGTGATCATATGGTAGTTGGATTTACAACTACCTATGCAATCAGTGCTTATCACCACTAATGTTGTGAGTTCGAATCTTGCTCAGGAGAGGAGTACTCGATACAACATTATGTGATAAAGTTTGTTAGTGACTTGCGACAGGTCAGTGGTTTCCGCCGGTACTCAGATTTCCGCCAACTTATAACTGAAATATTGTTGAAAGTGGCATTAAACACCCTAACACTAACACCTAACCTTCCATGGAATTTGATTTATATATATAGTAGTATATCCTGTGCTAATCTTTTAAATACTTAAGATTTTTTAATTTGTCTTTTTTTAAAGTATTTGTTCTTGTCTAATATAGGTCAAAAAGTCATGTTTAATTTCTTTTTATCACTGTTTTATTATCATATTTTATGATGATATAGTTATCAAAATTCACACCTTCTCATTTGTAATGATGATAAAATCCTTATAATACTTTGAAATTGATAACTATCCCCTGACATGTGACACCCTCGGAGGTGTGAAGATTCATATCATATAAAATATATCCACTCTACAAATACTTTTCATTTTGCCAACTGCTGAGCTGCTCAGATTTACGAGACGTTTGGAGATCTCATAGCTCCAGTGAAATTAACAATATTTCCCCATCAGTTAATCTTTACCTGATAAATATGTAGATTTCAAATTTTCCCCGATTTTTTTTATTATATTATTAGAGATTTGATAAATGATATATTTTCATAAAATGTAGATTTTTAATACAGATTTTTCTCTTGATTTATATCTATAATTAGTTGTCTATACAATACAGTGGTCAGAAGAGAAAGCTACAATAAAACTTTATTAAGATATTCTGTATGTTATAAAACTGACATTTCTTTAGTTTGGGTTCCATTTATATATGCATAAAATCAGGCAGAAAAAGAAACCTTTGACAAGCTACATTTTTATAGCATTAATTGTTTCAAAGAAAATGTATTTTATGGTGTATAGTGATCTGTGTTAAGCTGGGTAACAAGTATTGACTGAAACATAAAGCTATTTTGACTGACTTTTATGGTTGTTTAATTTGCCTTATATAACTCTTAATAATGCACTTAAATTGATATAAATTTATTCCAAATTTTAGGTTTTAACATTGCTATTAAGTTTAGTGTAGAATTTTCTGGTTTCTTCCAATAATGACAATTATTGGACTATTAAGAAGGTCATTGACCTAATGTTTTGAATTTCATTTCCACAATTAAACATGGCTGCTAGGTCCAATTATAATATTAGATTGCCTAAAATGTTTACATATCTTCTCAGAAACCAAATGTGATGGGATTGTTATTCGGTAAGAATGTTTCATATAAGACCCACTATAAAGTTTCTGTTTTTTTATCAATCAGATATCCAAGATGATCACCATCACGGGACAAAGTTAACGTGGGACATTCTGGGATGCTATAAGAATCTCTGATCCGCTAAAGAACACAAACTGTACATGAATTATTATTGGATATTTTTTATGGGGGGGGGGGGGGATTTTTTTCATCTAACAATCAAATAGTTTATAATAATCATAATGTAAATTTTAATTTGTTTTTTAATCGGATTTTTGTTTTTGAATTCTTTTTATTGTTGAAAATACAAATGAAAATACATTGTATATAACATTAACACAATAGGATATGGATGTAAGTGTACATAGGAAAAAAACTCATCTGAAACTCTATTGAAAAACAGCACAATTTCTCCTTGTTGAACTTGTGTCTGTATATATGACTTGTGACAAGGGAAGAACCATGCATGACTTTGTTGTTTTTCCAATTGATATAAGAATTCAACTGTTTCAATTTGTTATCTCACACTTCACAAGATTTATCAAATCGTTTATTTATTAAATGCTATGTAATACTTTAAGATCGTCCCCTATCAGATACCTTTACTCAATGCCCTGCCACAACAATACAAGATTAACAATAACAGATATTCCATTTAAGATTTTTATTATTGCCTTCGTGTGAAAATCAATACAATTAATATCTAGATAGCTGCATTGTGAAATGCAAGATACATACTTATAATTTTTTCATTGTATTTTCAGACCCCCTGTAAACAATAGTACTCTGCAGGAGATATCCAACACCAGAACTATGTCTCAATCGACTCTTACCCCCACACATCCTAAGTAGAGGGAATCAGTTTACACAACTGTCAATACTTTCACCTTAAGACAAAGGTAATAGATTTGGGTAGATAACACTATTATTAGTTGTAACAGTATTTACTGTCTTATTTGACAACTTTATAAATCTACTAATTGAGTGGTGTGACTATCATAACAGAATGGCAGTTTAAATTGAGGATCTGGTGAGTGGAAAACAAATTACATGTACTATCATAGGCTTAATCCTGTGATTACAGTTCAATTTGTCTTTCAAATTTGCTTCAAACTTTTCCTGTGCTTTTCTTTCAAATACTAATTTGACAGTCTAAACACCTATCAACTCCCTACCAATACTTGATGGACATTGAGTTAGGTGCACAGTGAAAGTTTGAAGGGATAGTTTGACCCTGTAAAGGCACTTTAACATTATTCTCATTTTTAGAAGGTTAAATGTGTTTGAAATAGGTGCACAGTGAAAGTTTGACCTTGTAAAGGTACATTAACATTACTCTCATTTTTAGGTATGCTTCATGACAATATATTTTCTAGCTTAGTGTTACTATTATTTAATATGTGTATGATCATAAAATATCATATCTAAGCAGTTTAGTTGGTAGTTGTAGGATGGGGTACTAGCTAAAAATATAAAAAAGTCGAATAAAAAAAAAACAACAACAAAGATTTCAGTTTATACAAGTTTCCTGTTTATTCAGGGTTCATTTTAGACAGGTTTCCTGTTTATTCAGGGTTCATTTTAGACAGGTTTCCTGTTTATTCAGGGTTCAGTTTATACAGGTTTCCTGTTTATTCAGGGTTCATTTTAGACAGGTTTCCTGTTTATTCAGGGTTCATTTTAGACAGGTTTCCTGTTTATTTAGGGTTCAGTTTATACAGGTTTCCTGTTTATTCAGGGTTCATTTTAGACAGGTTTCCTGTTTATTCAGGGTTCATTTTAGACAGGTTTCACTGTTTATTATAAATGTATTGTTTTCTGTTCGACATCTTTAGCAGTTTGTTTCCCACTTTGCCAAGAATTTCAGTTATATACATGTATATTACTCTTGACATCACATAAGGATTTGGGCTGTTGTGATCGTATGGTAGTTGATTTTACAACTACATATATAGTCAGTGCCTATCATCACCAAAGTTGTTAGTTCAAATCATGGCGAGGTGCACTCAATACAACATTTTTGTGATAAAGTTGATCAGTTACTTGCGCCAGGTTTGTGGTTTTCTTTGGGTACTCCAGTTTCCTCCACCAATAAAACTGACGATATAACTGAAATATTGTTGAAAGTGGCATTAAACACCAAAACTCTTACTCACTCCACAATTTTCCATAGAATATATATATACTCTAATGACGGTTTTCTTTTTTTCCAGATACTTGCAATATGAAAATGGTGATGAAAAAAAACATGCTGAAAAGTATTAACTAAAGGTAAATTTGTAAAACGGACAACAAGATTTTTTAAATATCTTTTGCATGTATTGTTGATTTCTTTACCAAAAGCTTTGTATAAAGAGTCATAAAGGAAAAAAACAAGCAAACTATCAACCCTACCAGAAATACAAACACAACATCTGATCCTTAGATACAGTAGTCCCCCTCTTATAAGGTGACTTCCTCCTAAGGCCATCCCTCTTATAAGGTGACTCCCTCCTAAGGCCATCCCTCTTATAAGGTGACTTCCTCCTAAGGCCACACTTTTATAAGGTGACTCTCCTAAGGCCATCCCTCTTATAAGGTGACTCCCTCCTAAGGCCACCCTCTTATAAGGTGACTCTCCTCAGACCATCCCTCTTATAAGGTGACTCCCTCCTAAGGCCATCCCTCTTATAAGGTGACTCCCTCCTAAGGCCACACTTTTATAGGGTAACTCTCCTAAGGCCATCCCTCTTATAAGGTGACTTCCTCCTAAGGCCACCCCTCTTATAAGGTGACTTCCTCCTAAGGCCATCCCTCTTATAAGGTGACTCCCTCCTAAGGCCACCCTTTTATAAGGTAACTCCCTCCTAAGGCCACACTTTTATAAGGTGACTCTCCTAAGGCCATCCCTCTTATAAGGTGACTCCCTCCTAAGGCCACCCTCTTATAAGGTGACTCCCTCCTAAGGCCATCCCTCTTATAAGGTGACTCCCTCCTAAGGCCACACTTTTATAAGGTGACTCTCCTCAGGCCATCCCTCTTATAAGGTGACTCCCTCCTAAGGCCACACTTTTATAAGGTGACTCTCCTCAGACCATCCCTCTTATAAGGTGACTCCCTCCTAAGGCCATCCCTCTTATAAGGTGACTCCCTCCTAAGGCCACACTTTTATAAGGTGACTCTCCTAAGGCCATCCCTCTTACTTATAAAGTGACTCCCTCCTAAGGCCACCCTCTTATAAGGTGACTCTCCTCAGACCATCCCTCTTATAAGGTGACTCCCTCCTAAGGCCATCCCTCTTATAAGGTGACTCCCTCCTAAGGCCACACTTTTATAAGGTGACTCTCCTAAGGCCATCCCTCTTATAAGGTGACTCCCTCCTAAGGCCACACTTTTATAAGGTGACTCTCCTCAGACCATCCCTCTTATAAGGTGACTCCCTCCTAAGGCCACCCTCTTATAAGGTGACTCTCCTCAGACCATCCCTCTTATAAGGTGACTCCCTCCTAAGGCCACCCTCTTATAAGGTGACTCCCTCCTAAGGCCACACTTTTATTAGGTGACTCCCTCCTAAGGCCACACTTTTATAAGGTGACTCTCCCCAGACCATCCCTCTTATAAGGTAACTCCCTCCTAAGGCCATCCCTCTTATAAGGTGACTCCCTCCTAAGGCCACCCTTTTATAAGGTGACTCCCTCCTAAGGCCATCCCTCTTATAAGGTGACTCCCTCCTAAGGCCACCCTCTTATAAGGTGACTCCCTCCTAAGGCCACCCTCTTATAAGGTGACTCCCTCCTCAGGCCACCCTCTTATAAGGTGACTCCCTCCTAAGGCCATCCCTCTTATAAGGTGACTCCCTCCTAAGGCCACACTTTTATAAGGTGACTCTCCTAAGGCCATCCCTCTTATAAGGTGACTCCCTCCTAAGGCCACACTTTTATAAGGTGACTCTCCTCAGACCATCCCTCTTATAAGGTGACTCCCTCCTAAGGCCACCCTCTTATAAGGTGTCTCTCCTCAGACCATCCCTCTTATAAGGTGACTCCCTCCTAAGGCCACCCTCTTATAAGGTGACTCCCTCCTAAGGCCATCCCTCTTATAAGGTGACTCCCTCCTAAGGCCACACTTTTATAAGGTGACTCTCCTAAGGCCATCCCTCTTATAAGGTGACTCCCTCCTAAGGCCACACTTTTATAAGGTGACTCTCCTCAGACCATCCCTCTTATAAGGTGACTCCCTCCTAAGGCCACCCTCTTATAAGGTGACTCTCCTCAGACCATCCCTCTTATAAGGTGACTCCCTCCTAAGGCCACCCTCTTATAAGGTGACTCCCTCCTAAGGCCACACTTTTATAAGGTGACTCCCTCCTAAGGCCACACTTTTATAAGGTGACTCTCCTCAGACCATCCCTCTTATAAGGTAACTCCCTCCTAAGGCCATCCCTCTTATAAGGTGACTCCCTCCTAAGGCCACACTTTTATAAGGTGACTCCCTCCTAAGACCACCCTTTTATAAGGTGACTTTCCTCAGACCATCCCTCTTATAAGGTGACTCCCTCCTAAGGCCACCCTTTTATAAGGTGACTCCCTCCTAAGGCCATCCCTCTTATTAGGTGACTCCCTCCTAAGGCCACCCTCTTATAAGGTGACTCCCTCCTAAGGCCACCCTCTTATAAGGTGACTCCCTCCTAAGGCCACACTTTTATAAGGTGACTGCCTCCTAAGGCCACACTTTTATAAGGTGACTCTCCTCAGACCATCCCTCTTATAAGGTGACTCCCTCCTAAGGCCACACTTTTATAAGGTGGCTTTCCTCAGACCTATAAGGTTACTCCTTCCTAATGCCATCCCTCGTATCAGGCTTGTTTTCATATACACTTAAATAGTAAAATTGTAGTGCCCTCCGCAAGAGAGGCCACCCCTCTTAGATAATAAAATACTACTATTGTGCCCTCTGCAAGAGAGACCACCCCTCTTAGATAATAAAATACTACTATTGTGCCCTCCTCAAGAGAGGCCACCCCTCTTATATAATAAAATACTACTATTGTGCCCTCCTCAAGAGAGGCCACCCCTCTTAGATAATAAAATACTACTATTGTGACCTCCTCAAGAGAGGCCACCACTCTTAGATAATAAAATACTACTATTGTGCCCTCCTCAAGAGAGGCCACCCCTCTTAGATAATAAAATACTACTATTGTGCCATCCTCAAGAGAGGCCACCCCTCTTAGATAATAACATACTACTATTGTGCCCTCCTCAAGAGAGGCCACCCCTCTTAGATAATAAAATACTACTATTGTGCCCTCCTCAAGAGAGGCCACCCCTCTTAGATAATAAAATACTACTATTGTGCCCTCCTCAAGAGAGACCACCCCTCTTAGATAATAAAATACTACTATTGTGCCCTCCTCAAGAGAGGCCACCCCTCTTAGATAATAACATACTACTATTGTGCCCTCCTCAAGAGAGGCCACCCCTCTAAGATAATAAAATACTACTATTGTGCCCTCCTCAAGAGAGGCCACCCCTCTTAGATAATAAAATACTACTATTGTGCCCTCCTCAAGAGAGGCCACCCCTCTTAGATAATAAAATACTACTATTGTGCCCTCCTCAAGAGAGGCCACCCCTCTTAGATAATAAAATACTACTATTGTGCCCTCCTCAAGAGAGGCCACCCCTCTTAGATAGTAAAATACTACTATTGTGCCCTCCTCAAGAGAGGCCACCCCTCTTAGATAATAAAATACTACTATTGTGCCCTCTGCAAGAGAGGCAACCCCTCTTAGATAATAAAATACTGCTATTGTGCCCTCCTCAAGAGAGGCCACCCCTCTTAGATAATAACATACTACTATTGTGCATTCCTCAAGAGAGGCCACCCCTCTTAGATAATAAAATACTACTGTTGTGCCCTCCTCAAGAGAGGAAAACCCTCTTAGATAATAAAATACTACGATTGTGCCCTCCTCAAGAGAGGCCACCCCTCTTAGATAATAAAATAGTACTATTGTGCCCTCCGCAAGAGAGGCCACCCCTCTTAGATAATAAAATACTGCTATTGTGCCCTCCTCAAGAGAGGCCACCCCTCTTAGATAATAACATACTACTATTGTGCCCTCCTCAAGAGAGGCCACCCCTCTTATAAGGCCACTTTTTCTTTCCAAAGGAGTGGCCTTAGAAGAGGGAGGAATACAGTATTGTTATTATCACTCAGATATACCCTCTGCTGCAGTATTGTTATTCTCACTCAGATATACCCTCTACTACAGTATTGTTATTCTCACTCAGATATACCCTCTACTACAGTATTGTTATTCTCACTCAGATATACCCTCTACTACAGTATTGTTATTCTCACTCAGATATACCCTCTACTACAGTATTGTTATTCTCACTCAGATATATCCTCTACTACAGTATTGTTATTCTCACTCAGATATACCCTCTACTACAGTATTGTTATTCTCACTCAGATATACCCTCTACTACAGTATTGTTATTCTCACTCAGATATACCCTCTACTACAGTATTGTTATTCTCACTCAGATATACCCTCTACTACAGTATTGTTATTCTCACTCAGATATACCCTCTACTACAGTATTGTTATTCTCACTCAGATATACCCTCTACTACAGTATTGTTATTATCACTCAGATATACCCTCTGCTACAGTATTGTTATTCTCACTCAGATATACCCTCTATTACAGTATTGTTATTCTCACTCAGATATACCCTCTACTACAGTATTGTTATTCTCACTCAGATATACCATCTACTACAGTATTGTTATTCTCACTCAGATATACCCTCTACTACAGTATTGTTATTCTCACTCAGATATACCCTCTACTACAGTATTGTTGTTCTCACTCAGATATACCCTCTACTACAGTATTGTTATTCTCAATCAGATATACCCTCTACTACAGTATTGTTGTTCTCACTCAGATATACCCTCTACTACAGTATTGTAATTCTCACTCAGATATACCCTCTACTACAGTATTGTTATTCTCACTCAGATATACCCTCTACTACAGTATTGTTATTCTCACTCAGATATACCCTCTACTACAGTATTGTTATTCTCACTCAGATATACCCTCTACTACAGTATTGTTATTCTCACTCAGATATACCCTCTACTACAGTATTGTTATTCTCACTCAGATATACCCTCTACTACAGTATTGTTATTCTCACTCAGATATACCCTCTACTACAGTATTGTTATTCTCACTCAGATATACCCTCTACTACAGTATTGTTATTCTCACTCAGATATACCCTCTACTACAGTATTGTTATTCTCACTCAGATATACCCTCTACTACAGTATTGTTATTCTCACTCAGATATACCCTCTACTACAGTATTGTTATTCTCACTCAGATATACCCTCTACTACAGTATTGTTATTCTCACTCAGATATACCCTCTACTACAGTATTGTTATTCTCACTCAGATATACCCTCTACTACAGTATTGTTATTCTCACTCAGATATACCCTCTACTACAGTATTGTTATTCTCACTCAGATATACCCTCTACTACAGTATTGTTATTCTCACTCAGATATACCCTCTACTACAGTATTGTTATTCTCACTCAGATATACCCTCTACTACAGTATTGTTATTCTCACTCAGATATACCCTCTACTACAGTATTGTTATTCTCACTCAGATATACCCTCTACTACAGTATTGTTATTCTCACTCAGATATACCCTCTACTACAGTATTGTTATTCTCACTCAGATATACCCTCTACTACAGTATTGTTATTCTCACTCAGATATACCCTCTACTACAGTATTGTTATTCTCACTCAGATATACCCTCTACTACAGTATTGTTATTCTCACTCAGATATACCCTCTACTACAGTATTGTTATTCTCACTCAGATATACCCTCTACTACAGTATTGTTATTCTCACTCAGATATACCCTCTACTACAGTATTGTTATTCTCACTCAGATATACCCTCTACTACAGTATTGTTATTCTCACTCAGATATACCCTCTACTACAGTATTGTTATTCTCACTCAGATATACCCTCTACTACAGTATTGTTATTCTCACTCAGATATACCCTCTACTACAGTATTGTTATTCTCACTCAGATATACCCTCTACTACAGTATTGTTATTCTCACTCAGATATACCCTCTACTACAGTATTGTTATTCTCACTCAGATATACCCTCTACTACAGTATTGTTATTCTCACTCAGATATACCCTCTACTACAGTATTGTTATTCTCACTCAGATATACCCTCTACTACAGTATTGTTATTCTCACTCAGATATACCCTCTACTACAGTATTGTTATTCTCACTCAGATATACCCTCTACTACAGTATTGTTATTCTCACTCAGATATACCCTCTACTACAGTATTGTTATTCTCACTCAGATATACCCTCTACTACAGTATTGTTATTCTCACTCAGATATACCTCTACTACAGTATTGTTATTCTCACTCAGATATACCCTCTACTACAGTATTGTTATTCTCACTCAGATATACCCTCTACTACAGTATTGTTATTCTCACTCAGATATACCCTCTACTACAGTATTGTTATTCTCACTCAGATATACCCTCTACTACAGTATTGTTATTCTCACTCAGATATACCCTCTACTACAGTATTGTTATTCTCACTCAGATATACCCTCTACTACAGTATTGTTATTCTCACTCAGATATACCCTCTACTACAGTATTGTTATTCTCACTCAGATATACCCTCTACTACAGTATTGTTATTCTCACTCAGATATACCCTCTACTACAGTATTGTTATTCTCACTCAGATATACCCTCTACTACAGTATTGTTATTCTCACTCAGATATACCCTCTACTACAGTATTGTTATTCTCACTCAGATATACCCTCTACTACAGTATTGTTATTCTCACTCAGATATACCCTCTACTACAGTATTGTTAGTTCTCACTCAGATTATACCCTCTACTACAGTATTGTTATTCTCACTCAGATATACCCTCTACTACAGTATTGTTTTCTCACTCAGATATACCCTCTACTACAGTATTGTTATTCTCACTCAGATATACCCTCTACTACAGTATTGTTATTCTCACTCAGATATACCCTCTACTACAGTATTGTTATTCTCACTCAGATATACCCTCTACTACAGTATTGTTATTCTCACTCAGATATACCCTCTACTACAGTATTGTTATTCTCACTCAGATATACCCTCTACTACAGTATTGTTATTCTCACTCAGATATACCCTCTACTACAGTATTGTTATTCTCACTCAGATATACCCTCTACTACAGTATTGTTATTCTCACTCAGATATACCCTCTACTACAGTATTGTTATTCTCACTCAGATATACCCTCTACTACAGTATTGTTATTCTCACTCAGATATACCCTCTACTACAGTATTGTTATTCTCACTCAGATATACCCTCTACTACAGTATTGTTATTCTCACTCAGATATACCCTCTACTACAGTATTGTTATTCTCACTCAGATATACCCTCTACTACAGTATTGTTATTCTCACTCAGATATACCCTCTACTACAGTATTGTTATTCTCACTCAGATATACCCTCTACTACAGTATTGTTATTCTCACTCAGATATACCCTCTACTACAGTATTGTTATTCTCACTCAGATATACCCTCTACTACAGTATTGTTATTCTCACTCAGATATACCCTCTACTACAGTATTGTTATTCTCACTCAGATATACCCTCTACTACAGTATTGTTATTCTCACTCAGATATACCCTCTACTACAGTATTGTTATTCTCACTCAGATATACCCTCTACTACAGTATTGTTATTCTCACTCAGATATACCCTCTACTACAGTATTGTTATTCTCACTCAGATATACCCTCTACTACAGTATTGTTATTCTCACTCAGATATACCCTCTACTACAGTATTGTTATTCTCACTCAGATATACCCTCTACTACAGTATTGTTATTCTCACTCAGATATACCCTCTACTACAGTATTGTTATTCTCACTCAGATATACCCTCTACTACAGTATTGTTATTCTCACTCAGATATACCCTCTACTACAGTATTGTTATTCTCACTCAGATATACCCTCTACTACAGTATTGTTATTCTCACTCAGATATACCCTCTACTACAGTATTGTTATTCTCACTCAGATATACCCTCTACTACAGTATTGTTATTCTCACTCAGATATACCCTCTACTACAGTATTGTTATTCTCACTCAGATATACCCTCTACTACAGTATTGTTATTCTCACTCAGATATACCCTCTACTACAGTATTGTTATTCTCACTCAGATATACCCTCTACTACAGTATTGTTATTCTCACTCAGATATACCCTCTACTACAGTATTGTTATTCTCACTCAGATATACCCTCTACTACAGTATTGTTATTCTCACTCAGATATACCCTCTACTACAGTATTGTTATTCTCACTCAGATATACCCTCTACTACAGTATTGTTATTCTCACTCAGATATACCCTCTACTACAGTATTGTTATTCTCACTCAGATATACCCTCTACTACAGTATTGTTATTCTCACTCAGATATACCCTCTACTACAGTATTGTTATTCTCACTCAGATATACCCTCTACTACAGTATTGTTATTCTCACTCAGATATACCCTCTACTACAGTATTGTTATTCTCACTCAGATATACCCTCTACTACAGTATTGTTATTCTCACTCAGATATACCCTCTACTACAGTATTGTTATTCTCACTCAGATATACCCTCTACTACAGTATTGTTATTCTCACTCAGATATACCCTCTACTACAGTATTGTTATTCTCACTCAGATATACCCTCTACTACAGTATTGTTATTCTCACTCAGATATACCCTCTACTACAGTATTGTTATTCTCACTCAGATATACCCTCTACTACAGTATTGTTATTCTCACTCAGATATACCCTCTACTACAGTATTGTTATTCTCACTCAGATATACCCTCTACTACAGTATTGTTATTCTCACTCAGATATACCCTCTACTACAGTATTGTTATTCTCACTCAGATATACCCTCTACTACAGTATTGTTATTCTCACTCAGATATACCCTCTACTACAGTATTGTTATTCTCACTCAGATATACCCTCTACTACAGTATTGTTATTCTCACTCAGATATACCCTCTACTACAGTATTGTTATTCTCACTCAGATATACCCTCTACTACAGTATTGTTATTCTCACTCAGATATACCCTCTACTACAGTATTGTTATTCTCACTCAGATATACCCTCTACTACAGTATTGTTATTCTCACTCAGATATACCCTCTACTACAGTATTGTTATTCTCACTCAGATATACCCTCTACTACAGTATTGTTATTCTCACTCAGATATACCCTCTACTACAGTATTGTATTCTCACTCAGATATACCCTCTACTACAGTATTGTTATTCTCACTCAGATATACCCTCTACTACAGTATTGTATTCTCACTCAGATATACCCTCTAACTACTACAGTATTGTTATTCTCACTCAGATATACCCTCTACTACAGTATTGTTATTCTCACTCAGATATACCCTCTACTACAGTATTGTTATTCTCACTCAGATATACCCTCTACTACAGTATTGTTATTCTCACTCAGATATACCCTCTACTACAGTATTGTTATTCTCACTCAGATATACCCTCTACTACAGTATTGTTATTCTCACTCAGATATACCCTCTACTACAGTATTGTTATTCTCACTCAGATATACCCTCTACTACAGTATTGTTATTCTCACTCAGATATACCCTCTACTACAGTATTGTTATTCTCACTCAGATATACCCTCTACTACAGTATTGTTATTCTCACTCAGATATACCCTCTACTACAGTATTGGTATTCTCACTCAGATATACCCTCTACTACAGTATTGGTATTCTCACTCAGATATACCCTCTACTACAGTATTGGTATTCTCACTCAGATATACCCTCTACTACAGTATTGGTATTCTCACTCAGATATACCCTCTACTACAGTATTGGTATTCTCACTCAGATATACCCTCTACTACAGTATTGTTATTCTCACTCAGATATACCCTCTACTACAGTATTGTTATTCTCACTCAGATATACCCCTCTACTACAGTATTGTTATTCTCACTCAGATATACCCTCTACTACAGTATTGTTATTCTCACTCAGATATACCCTCTACTACAGTATTGTTATTCTCACTCAGATATACCCTCTACTACAGTATTGTTATTCTCACTCAGATATACCCTCTACTACAGTATTGGTATTCTCACTCAGATATACCCTCTACTACAGTATTGGTATTCTCACTCAGATATACCCTCTACTACAGTATTGGTATTCTCACTCAGATATACCCTCTACTACAGTATTGTTATTCTCACTCAGATATACCCTCTACTACAGTATTGTTATTCTCACTCAGATATACCCTCTACTACAGTATTGTTATTCTCACTCAGATATACCCTCTACTACAGTATTGTTATTCTCACTCAGATATACCCTCTACTACAGTATTGTTATTCTCACTCAGATATACCCTCTACTACAGTATTGTTATTCTCACTCAGATATACCTCTACTACTGTATTGTTATTCTCACTCAGATATACCCTCTACTACAGTATTGTTATTCTCACTCAGATATACCCTCTACTACAGTATTGTTATTCTCACTCAGATATACCCTCTACTACAGTATTGTTATTCTCACTCAGATATACCCTCTACTACAGTATTGTTATTCTCACTCAGATATACCCTCTACTACAGTATTGTTATTCTCACTCAGATATACCCTCTACTACAGTATTGTTATTCTCACTCAGATATACCCTCTACTACAGTATTGTTATTCTCACTCAGATATACCCTCTACTACAGTATTGTTATTCTCACTCAGATATACCCTCTACTACAGTATTGTTATTCTCACTCAGATATACCCTCTACTACAGTATTGTTATTCTCACTCAGATATACCCTCTACTACAGTATTGTTATTCTCACTCAGATATACCCTCTACTACAGTATTGTTATTCTCACTCAGATATACCCTCTACTACAGTATTGTTATTCTCACTCAGATATACCCTCTACTACAGTATTGTTATTCTCACTCAGATATACCCTCTACTACAGTATTGTTATTCTCACTCAGATATACCCTCTACTACAGTATTGTTATTCTCACTCAGATATACCCTCTACTACAGTATTGTTATTCTCACTCAGATATACCCTCTACTACAGTATTGTTATTCTCACTCAGATATACCCTCTACTACAGTATTGTTATTCGCACTCAGATATACCCTCTACTACAGTATTGTTATTCGCACTCAGATATACCCTCTACTACAGTATTGTTGTTCGCACTCAGATATACCCTCTACTACAGTATTGTTGTTCTCACTCAGATATACCCTCTACTACAGTATTGTTGTTCTCACTCAGATATACCCTCTACTACAGTATTGTTGTTCTCACTCAGATATACCCTCTACTACAGTATTGTTGTTCTCACTCAGATATACCCTCTACTACAGTATTGTTGTTCTCACTCAGATATACCCTCTACTACAGTATTGTTGTTCTCACTCAGATATACCCTCTACTACAGTATTGTTATTCTCACTCAGATATACCCTCTACTACAGTATTGTTATTCTCACTCAGATATACCCTCTACTACAGTATTGTTATTCTCACTCAGATATACCCTCTACTACAGTATTGTTATTCTCACTCAGATATACCCTCTACTACAGTATTGTTATTCTCACTCAGATATACCCTCTACTACAGTATTGTTATTCTCACTCAGATATACCCTCTACTACAGTATTGTTATTCTCACTCAGATATACCCTCTACTACAGTATTGTTATTCTCACTCAGATATACCCCCTACTACAGTATTGTTATTCTCACTCAGATATACCCCCTACTACAGTATTGTTATTCTCACTCAGATATACCCCCTACTACAGTATTGTTATTCTCACTCAGATATACCCCCTACTACAGTATTGTTATTCTCACTCAGATATACCCCCTACTACAGTATTGTTATTCTCACTCAGATATACCCCCTACTACAGTATTGTTATTCTCACTCAGATATACCCCCTACTACAGTATTGTTATTCTCACTCAGATATACCCCCTACTACAGTATTGTTATTCTCACTCAGATATACCCCCTACTACAGTATTGTTATTCTCACTCAGATATACCCCCTACTACAGTATTGTTATTCTCACTCAGATATACCCCCTACTACAGTATTGTTATTCTCACTCAGATATACCCCCTACTACAGTATTGTTATTCTCACTCAGATATACCCCCTACTACAGTATTGTTATTCTCACTCAGATATACCCTCTACTACAGTATTGTTATTCTCACTCAGATATACCCTCTACTACAGTATTGTTATTCTCACTCAGATATACCCTCTACTACAGTATTGTTATTCTGACTCAGATATACCCTCTACTACAGTATTGTTATTCTCACTCAGATATACCCTCTACTACAGTATTGTTATTCTCACTCAGATATACCCTCTACTACAGTATTGTTATTCTCACTCAGATATACCCTCTACTACAGTATTGTTATTCTCACTCAGATATATCCTCTACTACAGTATTGTTATTCTCACTCAGATATACCCTCTACTACAGTATTGTTATTCTCACTCAGATATACCCTCTACTACAGTATTGTTATTCTCACTCAGATATACCCTCTACTACAGTATTGTTATTCTCACTCAGATATACCCTCTACTACAGTATTGTTATTCTCACTCAGATATACCCTCTACTACAGTATTGTATTCTCACTCAGATATACCCTCTACTACAGTATTGTTATTCTCACTCAGATATACCCTCTACTACAGTATTGTTATTCTCACTCAGATATACCCTCTACTACAGTATTGTTATTCTCACTCAGATATACCCTCTACTACAGTATTGTTATTCTCACTCAGATATACCCTCTACTACTGTATTGTTAATCTCACTCAGATATACCCTCTACTACAGTATTGTTATTCTCACTCAGATATACACCTCTACTACAGTATTGTTATTCTCACTCAGATATACCCTCTACTACAGTATTGTTGTTCT